>CAAKHG010043322.1:10433-35198 GCA_901007715.1 Dactylopterus volitans
GAGTCAGCAGGCGGCCATCTTGTACCAGGAGATGACATTTATTATACAAGTTTCATCATCAAAGACGTGTGATCCAACGATTGCAGTGATTCAGACGAGGTGAACGCACACACACACACACACACACACACACACACACACACACACACAATTAATTTTGTGCTTAGTTCGGTAACCTTGTTTGTTTGTACTTTGCTCTTTATTCATTTTGGAGTAAATAAGTTGATGAATATGACGCCATCCTCTTCTCGGTAGAACTGTATAACCTTCACCGTCTACTGTTGTTTTGGTATCTTTGATTGCATTTATTACTTCAATTATTAATCAGAACTCCACAGTTGATACTTTAGAGTATTTAATGGTAATAAATGTGAGACTGATATGAGGCTAGATCAGTTAATTGGCTATAATTTTGTAAAAACCGTGGTGCCCCAAGGTAATGTTTCTTATAATTTTTTTTTTTCAACATTGCTGATAGCAATAATTCCAAATCCCAGTATTAGCCTCCTGTTTTTCTCGTGCATTGCTTATTCTATGTTTCTACATATCGATCCATTTAACCACCATTGTCGATGTCTGTTTTGATATAATGGTTTTTGCAACAATTCTTTAAATACAATAGTCAAAAATGAATATTCCATTCTTGTTTCCTTTTTTTTTTTAGTTGTATGAGCTTTTATTGAGTCACATATATGATGAGCTCAGGTTGTGCTGATTCTGGGATTCGCGGGGCTCAATAATGCTGTAAAAAATGACAACTTTATAAGGCAAAACACATTATGTGGCTCTCAGAGGGCTCATAAAGCACAGAGATCTTCCTCTTCATGAAAATAGCCTCTGGCAAGGACATGCGTGCTAATTTCACAAACTGAATTAGAGGAAATCCCAGATGACTCCAGTAAAACACTAGGTAAACAGTCCCTGTACTAAAATTACACTGAAAAATACACTTTGAAACATATTTACTCTTTCATAATTTCATAAAATACAGGTTGTCAGCATAATTGTCTCACTTTACCCACTGTGGAGCTTCCTTGAGGACTCGGATTCCTCATCCACACCAGCGGGAACAAGGCGGTGAGGTGAAGCATCCTCTCCGCACAGGACACAACGGTGATAACCAACATGTAGGAGCTTGAGTGTGGGCTTTACTGGATGCAAGGAGACGCGTTTTGTCCCGCCAGCGCTAACAGCAGCTCTCGTCGCCATCTCCACCAATCATTAAACATCTAATGGCGTTTTTCCACTACATGGCGCCGGCTCTCCTCTACTCTACTTGCCTTTTGTGTTAGTTACTTTTCTGGGGGTTGTTTTCCATGAGACGGCAGTGCTGCCTCAGTGTAGCTGGTCGTCATAGCAACGCCTTGACTGCTCTGACATCATCTTCACCGCGACAGAAATGCAGGCACGAGAGAGACACAAGAGGAGGAGAAAAACAATGGACGTAATTGATGGGATGATCTCCTAGATCGACTGTTTTTAACAGCAAGAAATTTGGTTGTTTAAAAATGGTGGGCACCAGGTTCTCGCTGTTCAGGGTAATCCGTGCGCGCCGCACATCGATGATGCGATGACACTGTGACGGTTCTCTCTGTCCAGTCAGTGGTCTGCAGTGTTTCCACATCATCTTTCAGTACCTTGTAGTACCTGGTCCGCCTTTTTTTGGAACCCCAGAAGAACAAGTACTAAAAGTGTAGCACTCGGTACGATGTAGAGTAGTAGAGTAGAGTAGAGCAGAGTCAGTGCCATGTAGTGGAAAAGAAGTCACTCTGGGTTCCTCAAAACAAACTTAAGTCACCCCTCCTTGCTGCAATACTTCAGGCAAAAGGTCCCTCTGAGTGGACAGCTACGAGGTACGTTTCCTTGAACCTCCTTGAACCTAAACTGATCCAAATACAATATGAACATCAATTTAGGGAAAAGAGCGACAAATCTAAGATCTCTAAAATGAAAGCAAGCTATGAAGTTGTGTGACATGATGGTGGAGGCAGATGTTTCTCCTCTGTTTCGAGCCTTCGATTTCACCAGCGCAAACGAGAATCTGATTTCCACGCAGTCGGTTTTATTTAGAAAGCGCCACATCACGACAAAAGTTACCTCATGAGACTTTGCAAAGAAGAGCAGGTGGCGACATGTTAACTATTGAACTGCAACACGATGCTGTTGCTGGTGTTTGACACCCTGCGAGATCTTGGTCAAACTGAGGGAGCCATGAGGGCGTTTGTTAGACGCCACCCTCGCAGGTCAGACCGGGCAACAAAGGTGAGAAGATCAAGCATCCCCTTCCCTGAAAAGATAAGCAAAGACCACCTTTTTTTTTTTTTTTTTTGCACGACCACGTAAAAGTCTAAATTAACACATCATTCATGATTAACACGCAATCTATAGCATCTGACTTTACAGATGCAGCTAGTTTAATGTTTGAATATTAGTCTGTTTATGAAAGATGATGTGAGGTTGCCACTTTTGTGTGCATCAGTTGCGTCTTTGAATAGTCAAGTGTGAAAAGAAAACACACCCCAAGCTCAACTCAGCGCTGGATTACATCTCTGCAAGTTCTTTGATAACAGCTCCACCAAAATGTTCGTTACCCATGATGTTAAATCTCGATTTTAAGTGAGGATCAGTGAATAACCGATGAAGTGTGATTCCTACAGTATTGGAGATTATACATTCATGTTTCTGAGCAGCATCGGGATGCGGCCGAAGGATGAAGTTTTAAAGGGAGTTTTCTGAATAAACAGCATTTCAGTTACGTTCACACTTGCCACCTTTGATGAATATGCAGAAATAGATTGCCAGACATGTTATTACTGGATCAGATTCTAAACACAATCATGTCTCTGATGTCTTTGATCCAAATGTTCATTTTAATCATCATCCACCTGTATACTTTTTCATGTTCAGTTCTTGTTCCTTATCACATAATAGCTGAACAAATAGATTCAAATGTAATGGAGGTAAAAATCTACAGGTTCACCTCTTTATCATTGTGAAGGAAACATCAGTCTGATAATGTGCTTCTCTGCTCTGACTCATGCTCTGTTATTATCACATACATTGACATCGCTACATCCATTGGATTAAAATGGAGGTCCTGCCCTTTATTTACCCGTTGCTACGGTGAAGCGTTCTGTTGGAGCGTCATTGATGATGGAAGAACTGGAACCGTCAAGCCAGAGCTCAAGTTAAAAATTTGAGCAGGTCAAGCCAGAGTTCAGGCTTAAAGTTAGAGTCAGTCAAGCCAGAGTTCAGCATAAATCAGAGCTTGTGAAACCTGCGGCGTTGGGCAAGCTACTTGGAAGGTGTAGTGAGCTACGCTACGAGTGACTCTCACACTACATGAAGCTCAACGACATCAGCGCTATTACCTTCAGAAGTGTAGCAAGCTAAGCTGCAGCATAATGAAAGTAACTCGTGCCACTACATCCAAACTTTTAAAATTGAACCAACTTTCGTGCCAAGTCAGTCTTATCTTACTGATCGATATATAACTCGGTCAAACAGCTACGCAGGCAAAAAAAAAAGCTAAGTTTGATTGTTTATTGAATAGTGAGCTGCGCTAACTCACGATGCGACCAATCCACAACAGCAAGACGACCTGCGTCAAACATGGTCACAGACGCACGTGTGTGTTGCATATGTGTGTAAACTGCAAGGACCCAAAATCTTACGAAAAATATTTATTTCTAGGAGTAAGTCAGATATTCCAAAAAAAAAAAAAAAAAAAAACCCCAAAATAAACACAAACAGAATATTCATATTAAAAAGTAGCATGCGAGTTCTCTGAACACTGTGTGGTCAGATCTGCACGTCTTGAGATGCATCGTGAATGCGAACCATCTCACGCTCTCTCTCTCTCTCTCGCTCTCTTTCTTTTCTGCCACTGCTTATCAGTGTCCTCACTAGAGGATGAGGTGACCAAGCTGGACGCGGCGCTTTCTCACATGAGATGTTTGTTCAAACGACACGAGAAATTTCAAAAATTTGCATCAGAGAGACGGTCTCTTTTTGGTTGAAAAATATCTTTGCCTCCACTGGAGAGTCTCTCGCACTGGCAGGGAAACCTGTGTTGTACTTCAGGAGGACCTTCTTCATTGTGGGCAGGTTTTGGAAGGCATTGGCAAGATGGGTTTCAGCTGATTGCAAGTAGTTGTCGAGCTGTTTTTTTCTTTGTGATGGGAAGTGTCCAGTTAGGTCGTCGCCGTCATCAGTTGGGTTCTCGCGCTCTCTCTGCGTGGGATCATCAGGAGATCGTGTTTGACAGGTTTACTTCTGCTCTCAGGCTTGCCACGACGTCAGCCTTCTTTTCACCGGGGATGCACATCAGTCTGAACGCAGGTTGAGCTGCAGAGGCTGTGAGCAACCTGGCATCTTGGAAAACGTATCCAGACCTCTTCTTCTACCCATTGATGATGGCATCTGCCGGTGGGTTACAGTGATGCAAGTTCCTCTCATGCTTCAGCTTGCTCATCTTCTCAAGGAGACCAACACTCCTGCGTTGGCCATTTTATCAGACTATAGCACATCAAGAGCCTCGGCCAGAAGTGTCATAACCTTAAAGATGCACAGAAAAAAGACACACAAGAGTAGCAATTACTCAAATATAATAATAATAATTATTCTGATTCATAAACATCATAATCTTAATGGTGGTATTAGTTTAATGTTCAAAGAACAGCCTGGGAGATATTTGTGTTTGGACAGATACATGAATTACAGCACCTGAACACTAGTCAAAATGTGTCCAGCAGTTAAACTTCTGGAATTAAAATTATTTGCACATTTATAAACTATTGACTTTTTAACGAGGGAGAAAAAGTAGAAGTCATTTTAAGGATTTTTATAAGATGACTGACATTTTTTTTGTGGCACAAACATCAAGTATTGAAAGTAGTTTACATTATTTTACATACAAGTCTGGATGGGATCTTTAAACATCGCACACTAAGTACATGAAAATAAACCTGACATTTACCTGAACACGTTCCCGCACGCTTTGAATCGAGTCACCTGGAGCTTTTCACGGGTTTCCTGGAGCTCTTGTCCTCTTTGCCGGGATGCAGGCATCCAAGCGCTCCACGGCCTGGCAAGTGGAATTCCACCTTGTTGGACTGGGAACTGTCAGCTGACAGCCTAGCTTGTGTTTGATGACGTCCGAAGCGTGTGTGCTCCTACGTTTCTCGTTCCGTAGTGCCTAGCGGTCACGGTCACTTTGTCTTTTATTTTGAAATCTCCGTGCACGTCTTACGACATCTCGGCCACGGCGTCATATGTGTGGCCTCTTGCGATCCTGCAGCAGGCTAACGCCCCTCAGCAGATGCTCGATGCTTCTTCGTCAATCCGATGGATGGTCACCCAAGGAACCTCTTTTTTTTTTTTTCTTTGATGACCATGCGTCTGTTGTGGCACATACATGCTTCTGTTTGGACAAAGTCTCGGGCAGTTTACTTTTCATCGCTGCGTGTTCATCCTCTCGCATTGTTCCCAATGTTCTCTTTGAGATCAACTGCCTGGAGGGTAACACTTCACTGAATAACTCCCTGTACTCTGGTCTCTTCAGAGTGTGTAGTGGATGCAGTCCTTGGATGATGAAGTTGAGTATCAGCCTGTCAAATCGTGCTTGGGCTACGGCGGAGGGAGAACCCCGAAATATCTGCGGCACAGTGCTTTGAGCAGTGTGAGCGTGAGCCCTTCTTTTTGCCGTGCTGATCACGAGCCACTTCCATGGTGGCCCATGTCTCTGGATGGATCCTCAACCAAACAAAAGTAGACTTTGTGTGACTTTGTGTGCCATTTTATTCAAGTATAAGTGCATACTTAATCTTAATATCAAATGACGATTATGCACCCAAATATCCACCTGACATCCAGTAATGTGCAGTGCGCTACACTGTAGCATGTTAACATGCTGTAACTGTAATTGTGCATATTCTCAGGCTTCGCAATTAATTGTAATAAAATCGTGATCTCAATTCGCACCTGGATACAATCTCATCTTTAAATGACAACCATTCTGCTGCATTTGCATTAAAAAAACGCTCCTACTTTATTATTTCCCTTTCTTTATTTCTTTCATTCTCACTTTTTCCTTCATTTTTTGTTTTTCTTTTACCCTTTTTTTTCCTTTGCTTATTTTTCTTTTTTCTCTTTTTTCTGATTATTTTTTCTTTTTTATTCTTTCTTTCATTATTTCTTTTACTTTCTTTCTCTCCCTCTTTTTTCCGACTCTTTCGTTCTCTCTTTCTTACTTTAATTCATTCATTCTTTTTGTCATTATTTTTTTTTCTTTTTTCTTGAGCTACATCTATATTGAAAACAATCGTGAGAGAATCGTGATCTCAAATCTAAGCAAGAAAATTGTGATTCTCATTTTATCCCAGAATCGTGCAGGGTTAGGTTAGGTTAGGGTTAACCTAACTCAACAAATAGACTTATTGTCCTCAAGCCTCTATTCTAGATTGAACTATTATACTGTTTTTTGAACATATGAGATGGTTATTAGATGGTCTTAGTTATTGTGTATTATACTGCTCAAATTTAAAAAATAAGGGAACACTTGAATTTATTATTGAAATTGATGTAAAACTGATGTACACTGTACAATGTGTTGAGAGCAAAAGGATTAACAATGGTCAGTGGAAAACAAAATCATTAGCCCACCGAGGACTGGAAAATCGCTCCTTAAATCAGAGTTTAAAATAAAGTGTTCACTTAATTCTTTTTAATCTGTCCCATCATTATTACATGTGCTGTCAGACTTGGAATGCTATTTACAATAGCTAGCAACATGCTCGCTTGCGTTGCTCCCTCACACCGCTAGCTTACCTTTGACCTGCACCCATGCTGCTACTGCTAACAAGCTAACGTTAGCGGTGCCTCAAATTGCTAAGACTGCTCTTCAACACAACTACTAACAAAGCTTTCTGCCCTTAATTTGCAAGCTGCTATAAGTAGCTTTCCAACTCCGGTAACACATGTATATGTATTAGGACGATACAGAGACGAGTTAGCTTTGTCGGCAATTGTTGTGTTAGCATGGTTTACCCGAATGTGCGTTCTCAAGTTTGTGTTCGGACGCTACCGTGATCAATAAAAGAGTTTAACTACTGAGAGGTGACTTGGCTCAGAAAACAGCGACGCTACCACCACGCGACTGAGAAATGTAGTTGAACTACTAACGTCTGCTACTGTAGTAATGCGACTGCCCAACACTGGAAACCTGCTCCAGAGCAGGTAAGTTCTGCACCTAGTTACCATGGCGACATGCCCAATGGAAAAGCGATCCACCTCTGTGACACAGGAAACCCAGAATTCCACCTGAAATCACCTAGCTAACCGTGAAACTTGTCAGGCCTCAAAACTATCCTCCCAAAATACTTGTTAACCAAATAAACTGATGAAACTATCGGGAAAAAAAATCCGGTAAACATTAACGTTTAGTTTAATTTATGCCAATTTTTTTTTTCTTTCACGTTTTCTATTCGCCATTTTGTAATGGTTTATTCTGATGGCGGTGTTACAATGGAGCATTTTTAAAGCTCGACTTGGTTTCTGGACTATTCGCCTCTGTGTGAACGCACTTGCGTGACTTATCCTCCTGCATCTCCTCTAACCGAGGCCTCGACTCAGAGGCCTCATGGATGAAAACGAATTGGGACGGATGATTTTGCAGCCTGACGCGACCCTGACGCCTGAGTCACATGACGGAGCGCGTCGCCTCCGGACACTGCATAAACATCGCATCACGAGTTCATCACTGCCATTAAACAGCTGCTCCCTCCGCGGAGGAAGCCGCAGACGCACCAGTTAGCTGTCGCGGAGGGGGATGCGCCAATTCCGATCGCCCGCGGACTGATTCATGGCGCGCCCGTGCTCGTATTAGCATTCCAAACTGCGACCAGCCGCGGTCGCGTTCCATTAGCCGCGCGCGTCAGCGCGACAGCTCTGCCTCTTTGCTCGATCCAAATTACGCGTCGAACCTTCAGATTTCTCGAAAAACGGAGGACATAGTCAGAACCGCGCCGCTGGAAATTATCAAGAGGACGACGCGCGTTCGTACGAAAACGAAAAAAAAAAAAAAAACACATCCAAGCAACTGCTGATGGTGCAACATCACTCAGGTGCTGAGAGAACCTCCGCAGCGATGCACTTTGATAGAGATTGTGCGTAAATGTTGCTGTTTAGTGTTGCGAGTCCCTGAGGTCGCTCCCCCACTGGGAGTCTTTCCGCCATCGCTGATCGTCGGAGTGTTTGATCATTTCACTGCAGAAATCCGCTTTTGTTTAAGTGCGTCCTCTCTAGATCCGTATTGATTTCTCCTCTAAGGATGAACGCGCACACACAACCACACACAGACACACACACACACGCAGGGAGGACATTTAGTTCCAATCAAACTGCTTTTTCCCTTCATGGCGCACGCATATCAAGGAGGCCCTTAAACAAAAGCTGTTAGTTCTCGTTGTAATGAACTTCCATCAAAGAGCTGCGGCGGTGCACATCAGAGCGGCGCCTCATGGAAACAGCTGTGGGCTCGTCTGCCGGAGCGCATAACAAACAGCGGGGAGGCGAGCAGGCTCGGCGTTGCAGATCTGAAAATAATAGCAGCTGAAATACACCGATCAAGCATAACATTAGGAGAGGTGTTGACATATTTTAACGACTGTCACTGGGACTGTAATTTGTGCTGCTGTCGAACTGTACTCGCTCGTGCCGACGAGAGTCCCCAATATTTTGGCCGCTCCCACTCGTGCGCGTCAGGGGTGACAAAACAGCAGGGGCGCCCCGTGAGGATCCAGGTCGCGTCTCGATCCCCTCGTCTCAGATCTCAAGACAGATAAAAGCAAATGCGGCTCGCAATTTGACCTAAAAGGACGCGGAAACAACACCGGTTGGCCATAACGGTCAAAACCACTGCACGTCTGCCGCAAAATATATAACACAACAGCCCTGCGATACATAGTTTGTGTTGAACATGTGTTCATGTTTGAGAGGGGTGTCGACATGTTGTTGTGATCGTTATTGGGGCTGTTATTTGTGATGCTGGGTTGAGAAGTGTTCCGAAAGTTTTTGTAGCACTCACGCATACTCGTGGGATGACGGGCCCGCTGCATTATGTTCCTCGGTAAACACGCAGCGGTCACTATGTCGCGCTCGATCGGCGCATCATTTCCACGGCTCTCCGTGTATCGGCAGCAGTTCCCCAGGATTTCCGTGTTCAAGCTGTCTTAAACGTACTGAGATGTGAGCCTGCCGCTGCAAGAACGACGCAGTTTTACACAAAAGCGCTGTGTCACACGTATTTCAGTTCGTCTCAAAGGTGGCGACGATTTCAGCAGCCCTGGTTGACCGTTTTGCAATGGCGAGTGCGGCTTAATGCGTCATTTTAATGAAGGAGTCAGGCAGTAACTGGACGCCCGTCGTCCTGTGAGCTGCCGAGATCTGATTGCTGCACAGTGCTCGAGTCTGGAAGCCCTGAGAGAGCCGCCGTTGCCTTGCTGGGAAGTTAAAGCAGCAGCCTGCTGCATGCAGATTTTCATCTAAAGAGGCAATGCAGCTGCTCATTCTTGCTCCTTTACCCACTGCAATTATAAAACACAAATATTTGTCATTTTAATCAGCTAATGCCAACACCTTTTGCTTTCACTGCTTTTTATACATACATTTTAGCGCAAAGGACCATGTTTCATGCTTTATGCTTCATTTTAACTCTTATTTTTAACCTTTTCAGCATCACTTCAGATGTTTAATCAGGTCAAAAGTCACTGCTGTCTTGTTTGGTCGAACGCACAAAGACGATACTTTTCCTGGGAACACTTCAAAATAAGAGCAACCTTGCCAGTGAAGTGATTTTTTTTCTTTTTTTTTATATTTTGAGGTTGCAATAGTTCATCAAAAGATGGTGACCTGACATTTAAAGCACTGACAATCTCACTTTAAAGTTCAATTTCACAACTATGGGAGGATCAAACAGTAATCCAGTATGCAACGTGCACAGACGTGGATGATCAGATAAAATTAACCGGAACGGTAATGTGGATTTTCTTTTATAAGCTGATTTGTTTTCCCGTCTGATTGCAAGTCTCCGCCTTTGCTGGACTCTTTTTGTTTTGTTTTTTTGTTTTTTGTTTTTATTGGCGTCGTCAAATCTTGGTTTTTCAACTTCATGATC
Organism: Dactylopterus volitans; assembly: GCA_901007715.1. Lineage (NCBI taxonomy): Eukaryota > Metazoa > Chordata > Actinopteri > Syngnathiformes > Dactylopteridae > Dactylopterus > Dactylopterus volitans. The sequence continues at coordinate 20,608 of CAAKHG010043322.1, forward strand.
AATGAATATACAGTCATTGTTATTCACAAGATTCACTTTTTTTTTTTTTTAAATCCTTTTAACAGCACAAGAAGGTTTATAGTTCAGTTATGCTTCCCGAAACGACTGGAAATAAAGAGACGCGTTAATGAATAACAAGTCATAATGATTTCAAAGATAAGAGTCCCGGAGCCTGAGGAGAGAAGCTGCTCTGTAGTCTGGTGATACAGCGCCGGCGTCTCCTCCATCACAGCAGGTTGTGGGGGGGGAGGAAGAGGAGGAGGAGGGGTGGCTGTCGTCTTTTAGTGCCCTATTGGCTCTGCACTGACACCAATATCACTGATGCTCAAACGATGGATACCAAATGATGTTCTGGGCGGTTTTTAATAACCTGCTGCAGAGCCTCCCTGTCCTGGCTGTGCACACCCCATACCAATGCGGGGTTTCCACCGAGAACGCTCGCTATCTGCAAAAGTTGCACATTTTCGCTTCCCCTACTCTCCAGCACACGGAAAGCTAAAGCTGCTCACCTCCTCCACCCCGGCGCCGGCGATGTAAACACAGATGAGCGCCTTTCTCCCTCTCAATCACGTCCCCAGATTTGGCTTGACACGGTAAGCGTGAGCTCGGCGCTTGGCTCCTCCTCCTGATACGAGCTCTCATGTGGCCCGATGATGGTGGTCTGGAGTCTCCGGTCCCAAGCTGTCTGTTTGCCAGGATGTCTGCGTCTTCTCCTCGAGCTCAGACCCGTTATTACGGCCCATTTCGGCGAAAAAGTAATAAGAAACTAAAAACCAAGAGGGGGGAGGGGGGAATAACAACGTTGTGGCTCTCGTGGTTGGCAGGAACATTACGGGCCCTTCTGTGCTCCATAAACACGCAGCAGTCGAGGTGTCACTGATGCGCCGCTGTCATAACTGGCCTCACTTCTCCTCCGGAGCGCCTGACATTAAATCCGCAGCTGCATCCTGTCTGACGCGGCGCCGTTTCAAGCCGCGTCACATGAGCGAGTGATGTAATGTCACCAGTCTAAGCGCGTTTAGGTGTCCTGGACTGTGATGAGGAAAGAGAAGACACAACCATCATCATCATCACTGATGCATCAATCGGCGAACGTGAAAATGGCATGTAGGCGCTAATCGTGTTGGGACGCCTGTGGATGCCACTCAGTAACCTTTTTTTATTAAAAAAAAAAGAAAAGATTTTGTCTTTGACTTTGATTTTGAATATTTTTAGGATTAGCTACATAGCAGCAAATGAAAGAGAAGTGAAACGAGATGTTGTGGTTGTTGGTTTTTAGATTTGAAAGAGGGGACGCGAAAGTCATCAGGAATGCCTTTCTTGCCATCTAAAACTGCGTGAGGCGCCAAGAATCTTTTGCTTTGTGGTCATAGTGGTCATGGTGGTCATGGTGGTCATGGTGGTCATGGTGGCAGTTGGTTAGCTGGTTAATTTCTACCAAAACTGTCTGACAGACCGGCTCAGGTCATGTTTCCTCCCAAACTCCTTCATCACGAAGGCTGGTGCCATGTGGAAGCTTCAGCTGATCTCCTGCTGCCATCTGCTGGTCAAAGAGCTCCTCAGTGCGTTTCACATTAAACGCCTCCCCACCGCTCGGCTGAGCCTCAGCGGGCCACAGATGCATTCTGGGTGAGGTGCCAGCCATTGCTGTGACATCCACTTTTCAAATTGACCGCGGGGTCGTTATCTAAGTTCTTAAGAGGTGTTCTTTCCAGCCCCAGAGGTAACACGTTAAAATTCGAAGGTGATGACAGCCATAAAAATACTCTAATCAGCCAATATTGCGTTAGAATAGCCGAAATGAAAATATCCACACAAAAAAAACGGATGACTCAAATTTATCAGTGTCACCTTACATAATCAATGTCATCTGACCTCTTACGTTCGCTGATGGTGATATTTCATGGGTGATGCACTGTCATTGTTTTTTAAATGATAATTGTGGCATCATGTTAAGCTTGAAAAGCACGTTTCCAAAGCAGCCTCTCTCCACGCAAAGTATCTCATTTCATTTACGACCAGCAACGTTCCAGTGAGCTCATAAGGACTTGCTTTCCTGCTGCGCTATTACGAGCAAAAAACTCAGAATGAAACTTTTGCTTGCTTCCAGTCCTAATTGTCTCACTGAAGTGTTGTTTTTGTCTCATATTAAGTGAGACACCGTGACCGGAAATTGAACCAAATATGCATGTTTGAAAACTGCACCGCAAACAACTCGCCAAACGTGATCACAAGGAATCTCTGACATGCTTCAGCTGAGAGGCATGGATGATCAGACACACCGAGCAGCCATGACATTATGACCACTGACAGGTGAAGAGAGTAACGCTGATTATCTGGTTACCGTGGCACCTCCCAGTGCGTGGGCTATGTTAGTGAACATTTTGTCCTGGGAGTTGTCCTCGGAGTGTTCCAAGTAGCAAATATGGTGAAGTGTAACTATTTCAGCCACTTCGACGAGGGCCAAATTTGAATGGCTTGACAAGTGGGTCAGAACATCTCTAGAACTGCAGCTTTTGTGGGGCATTCCCGGTCTGCAGCGGTCAGGACCTATCAAAAGTGGCTCAAAGAAGGAACAGTGATGAACCTGGGGAGTGAAGGCTGACCAGAAACTGTAGCTCCAATTGCTGAAAATGTCAATGTAGGTTCTGATAGAAAGATGTCAGAACACACAGGGATGGCAGTTTGTTGTCTGTAGGACCAGTCAGGGTGCCCATGCTGACCCCTGCCCACTGCTGGAAGCACCAACAATGGACATGTGAGCGTTAGAACTGGACCACAGAGCAATGGAAGAAAATGGTCTGGTCTAATGAATCAGGTTTTCTTTTACCTCATGGAGATGGCCGGGTGTGTGTGTGTCGCTTACCTGGGGAACACAAGGCACCAGGATGCCTCATGGGAAGAAGGTGAGCGAGCGGAGGCAGTGTGATGCGTTAGGAAATGTTCTGCTGGGGAACCGTGGGTCCTGCCGTTCGTGTGGATGTTCCTTTGACACGTAGCACCTACCCAAGCATTGTTGCAGACCATGTCCACCCTCTCATGGAAACGGTATTCCCTGATGGCAGCGGCCTCTTTCAGCAGGATAATGCTCCCTGCTACAAAGCAACAATGGTTTGAGGAATGTTTGAGGAACACAACAACCAGTTTAAGGTGTTGACTCGGCCTCCAAATTCCCCAGATCTCAATCCAATCCAGCATCTGTGGGATGTGCTGCACAAACAAGTCCGATCCATGGAGGCTCCACCTCACAGCTTATAGGACTTAAAGGATCTCCTGCTAATATCTAGGTGCCAGATGACACAGCACACCTTCGGAGGGCTAGTGGAGTCCAGGCCCAGACGGATCAGGGCTGTTTTGGCGGCAAAAGGGGAACCTGCACAATAATAGGCAGGTGGTCATAATGTTATGGCTGATTGGTGGATGTTGAGCTGAGGTTGAGTAAATTCAAGTCACTGAAGGCTTACAGCACCATCCAGAGGACGCAGTGTCCTGTTGCATCTGAAACTGAGCTGTAGGACAACAATTCATTGTTTATCAAATAACGACAATGTGTTGGGTTTTTTTTAAAGCCAATTTGTACTTAATGTGCTTTTATTATGACACAGCTTCCAGGTCTGTACAGTAATAGGATGCCTACATATGTCGTATCTGCTTCATGTCGTGAATCTGGACATGCAACATTTCACATGAAATATTCTCAGCCATGATGAAGAGAAAATCACAACTTAGGATAATATCATCATAATGTTAAAAATAACTCATTTTACAGAAAATGTCATGATTGAATGGCAAAATAACAACTAATCCGTCCATTTAACATCATTTAACAGTACTGATGAAATAGAAATACACACTGGTGCCAGTACTGTGATTATTGAAAGTAAAATTTTTTCCATTTGAATGCAGCCTTGTCCAGGTAAAAGTACAAAGATTGCATTGTATTACATGAGAAAATAGAAAGTTGACAGCACAGTTATACACAACAATATATATATATAAAAGAAAATCCAAAACAAACCATATAAAGTTAAAAATCATCATTATTTCATTATGAACGTCTATAATTGTTTTGCTGATACATTCTAGGCTCCACAATCACAACACACACGAAAAGCCCCTGAAAAAAAAAAAAAAACTTAATTCAGCCTAAAAAAATTCACAAAGCACCATTAATTAAATTCCATCCAGTCTGTTTAACTATTTCTGCGAACTGAAAAAGAAGGAATCAAAAGGTGGAGACACAAAAAACGCGAGTCACAAAAGAGAAAATTGCGCCACATCAATCCCCAAAAGCAACTTCTAAGCACATTATGTGGTGCGTTCAAACTCGAAAAGGTTGTTCATAACCGTCAGTATGCATGCTAACAGTTGTTCTGAGCGAGCGGCTGGTGTGCACTACTTTCACATCGCAATGCCGTAACGAAACAGAGAAGCAAGTGGTAGACGATGGTGAGGCAAAAAGAGAAAGAAACAGAGAACATCTTTGTTTATATCTTAGATTTGCATGAGTGGGTTTCAACAGGAATTATGCCCATATTCTGTTATTAACATGGAATAACAAACTTTATCGTCAGACAAAAGAGTTAATGGATGCTCCTGGACAAGCTCGTGCTGCGTTCACTGACATGTTCTACAACATCTGCACATGACGACAATGTTGAGGTTATCTCAGAGGATATCAGTAATAATAATGATAATAATACAACAGACTAATGCTACTTGTAATAGTAATGATGATAATGTTGTCGTTTTGTTGATTCACTCTTTCAAATGTGGATGGAATCATATGGAACTAACTTAGAGGTGGACTTTCAGTTAAGATCAGATTTTGCTGTGTCTTCATGGCATGTTCCACTTTTGGCCATCCAAGCAATTATCAGGGTATTTCCGTTTAAAACAAAACAAAAAAAAAGAAAAAGTAAAGAAGTTTTCACAAATGTATTATATAGATAAAGAGCTAAAAAGGAAATGTACATACTGTGTTCTGTAGAGGTTTGATGAAAGAATTCAGCTCGCAGTGCAGGAAACCAACCTTGAGTGTCTCTTCTAAATGATTTATGTGTCTTTTTCTGTCCTCAGCCTGCTTTCACAAATATAGCAGCATTACAGGAAAAAAAAAAAAAAAAAAAAAAAGTCACGCTCATAGCCAAGACTTCTTAGTTCGTCCCAGCCGGGCCATGTTGGCCAGCTTGACCTTGACCTTATCTATGTTCTCTGGGCTTCTCTGAGAGGTGCATTCCACAGTGGAGTCAGTCTCAAAGGAGATAGCAGGCGCATGTGTGAGCAGACCTCCGGTCTTCTCCTGAGCCATGGCCGATGGGGTCTGCAGGACCAGCTGGCCCCTCAGGGAGTGCCTGAGCTGCAGCTGGAGGGGGTTCTGCTTCGAGTACAGTTTTACAGTGTCCCTCTCCTGACTGCAGCAGGTGGAGCAGGCTGAGCAGAGGATGCGGAAGATGTAGACCCAGCCCAGGTAGTGGAGCTCCGCGATGTTGAGCACAAAGCAGCCCAGGCTGATGCTGAACATGAAGTTGAGGAAAATGGTCTTCTCGGTGGCGCGAGACACGAAGCAGTCCGTGCGAGTCGGGCAAGGGTAGGTCTCGCAGCGGTAGAGATGAGGCACCTCGAACCCAAACAGGAAGTACTGGCCCACCAGGAAGGTGATCTCCATGACGGATCGTAGCAGCACATGAAGGATGTAGATGAGCAGAACCTGGTTGGACTGCTGGGTGGGGTCCTCTCCTAGCTCACCATAACCCTCCTCCAGAAAGCTTTGCTCCGCCCCTTCCCTGGCCTCCCATTCCTCCCTGTAATGAGGACAGTAGGTCGGCATGCCGACCCTCAAGGCCTCCATGCCGTCCTTCCCCAGGTGCCCACAGCTCTGTGGAGGAAGCCTCTGGGCCCTCTGGCCATCCAGCTTCTCATCTTTGGCAATCTTGTGCAGAACAAAGACTATATAGAAGATGGATGGGGTGGAGACCAGCACAATTTGGAACACCCAGAAACGCAGATGTGACACTGGCGCAAAGGTGTCGTAGCAGACGTTGTTGCATCCAGGCTGCTGGGTGTTGCAGGTGAACTTGGACTGCTCATCATTGTAGACGGCGTCTCCCACCAAGGCCACCAGCAGGATGCGGAAGATGAGCAGCATGGTGAGCCAGATCTTGCCGATCACGGTAGAGTGGTTCTGGACCTCAGAAAGGAAGCGACCAAGGATGGACCAGTCACCCATGACTCAGCCTTGGGGGGAGAGAAAAGGTTAACGGCGTCATTTGTGGTGGCAATAATTCCAAAATCAACCACTTTCAGCTACTTGGTTTGTTGTCTATCAACCGTCAGCTGCATGTGGGAGAGGAACAGAGGGAACCTGGGAGGAAGAACCTATTTGTCTGCTGTTTTCATGTTCTGGATCAAAGTTGAAGTAATTGTGTTTAATTGGGATCCTGATATGTAGTGATAAGAATTTGGTTTAGACACCACATTCATAAGGTATCTGATCATCACTGGTCATCTAACCCTTTGAAATATCAATTTATTCATAAGAGAGTTTTTATTTTTGTATTTTTTTTGGGCTGGGGTATTGCTATTTTTGCTATTTCTTTAGTAATTTAGTACCTTTTGCAAAATTGTCACACCTTTTTGTCCTGCAAATTGTCATTTAGGAGCAATTTAGTGCCTTTTGCAAAATTGTCTCTTTCCTCCTTTTCTTTAAATTCCATTGATTTCTTTTTTTTAAAAAACAATGACAAAACTGGAAAAATGAGTAACAAATTACCCGGCATTCGGAAATTACCCGACATTCAGAAATCACCCCAAAAAAAAAAAAAAAATTAAAAAGAAAACAAAAAGATTGAAGAAATTTCCAGGAAATGAACAAAACAAAGCATAAAAGGGAGAAAGACTAATTAAATGATGGCAAAACGTTATATTTCTGATGAGTCAAGTTACAGGACAGATCAGTTATGCCTGCCGCATCAGCTTTCTTCTATTTAAATGCTCATGAGAGCTGGACTCACAAGTTTAGCTAACCCTAACCATAACCCTGTACCCCATATTTTGCATAGGACTCCTGTAACCTCCCATATCTCCTTGACTTTGCTTTTAACTGACGTGTCGGCCCGATGCCTCTCCTCACTTATTTTTCATTCCGCTGTCTTAATAAATCTAACTGAGGGTTGATGGTTGGCTGACATAAAAGCAGTTATTTCGTGTTTCGTTGCCAAATGAATCAGAGTAATTTAACAGAAACGCAACACTCACTTACTAGTTGATGTTTTTTTTTTCTTCTTCTTCTTTGGGTTGAACTGAACTCAAATTTTACATTTTTTCATCATCCATTTCAAAACACTTTGGCAGCATTCCCGCGTTTTTGTCTAATAGGCTTTACATCTCTTTGACAGGAATAAAAACCCTGGAGCGGTATCTTTGTATTTTCTTTTTAAATTAATCTAAAATACACTGAGGTCCGCCTTTGGGGAACTCCCGACTGGAGTAAATATCAAGCAGGTCCCAGGAACATTACAGAGGACGCACTCGGCTCCCCTGCACGCCTTTAATACGCATATGTGTGTGTGAATTTGTAGCACGCGTTGCCGTCTTACTCCGCCTTAAAAACACTCTACAAAAAAAAAAAAAAAAGCACATCAAAGTTTTTCCGGTAACACACCAGAAGCGGGGGAGAAAGCCGCTCAAAATGGCCGGCGACGCAAACGTGACTCACCTTAACGTGACCGTGAGCTTTTCCAGAATAAATCCTTACTACGCAGCCTCGGCCATGCGGCTCGCATGGCTTTTTTTAATCTTCAGGTTTCGACGAAAATAAACCCTGTGGCGCATGGCAAGGGAGAATAGGCTGACCGCACATATCGAGCCAGTCTATCTGGTACTGGCATTGTGCTACGTGGCTACAAAGGCAGGCAATGTACAGTGCAACAAAGATTTTCACAACACAAAGAGGCGGGGGTTCCTTTTTCTGAAAAGCCGGGAACAGTCAAACAAATAGTGTATGGAACAAGCTGGAAAAGGGGGACACAATGCGGGCCGATGCAAAGGCTCTGTACGTACGCTGGCTGAAACTTAGGGAAAGAGTAAAATTATTTGACGTTTCACTTTCCAGACGGCGCCTCGAGCCGCGCCGCGTTGGGAGCCCGTTTTGCGCCGGCCTGCGTCCTCTCCGCCCTGCCGCGGCTCGGTTCTCCAGCAAGCACTCTCCCTTTCTCCCATGAGTAATCAGGTCCCGTAGATCCCAGCGTGAGCTCGGCTGCAGAAATGTCCAGGAATCCCGTCCATGTCCAGAAACAACAGTCTCATTATGCGTATTCACCCCCCCCCTCCGGGGGCTGTGTAACCGGTGATTCTTTTAATGACCGCTGCAATGGAAATGTTTAGAATCTTCACCGGCACCGAATCATCTGCAGCCGCTGAGCTCGGGTCTAGAAGCAGTGCGGCACTGACTGCCCGTGCAGTTTGCTCTGGGCTGGAATTCAATTGTCGCTGCGTGTGGACACAGTGAAAAGGCCGGGCCGGGTTCAGCACCGCGGGGTAAACACCGCGGGTCTGCCGGATGTGATGGACGACGTACAAAGATCAGGATAGAACAGTGTCACCTTTTGACTTGTGATCTTATCTTGCTGTGCTTCTGTGGCTCATAATGCTTGATGAGACCAAGCAATTTTGGCATTCTGTTGGTGGGTCGGTCCTGGTTGGTTTGCCTTTGGCCCAGAATGAAACAAGTCAAAAAAAAAAAAAAAAAAGCACTGGATGATGTCATTAAATGTCCCCCATGGACCCTGTAACCCTTTAGGGTGCCAGTGGTGCCACCATCGGGCTGGCACTTGATGAAACAGATGCTGGTATCTAAGGTTCCCGATGAGCCTCTTGTGCCCCCATCAGGTCAAAGTTTCCACTTCATTCATGAAACATCTCTACATCCACCTGATGGATAGGGAAAAAAAAAACAACTTTTGTTCACAGCTTCCTGACAATGTATTTCACTGAATTTGGCGACCTTTCCAGTTTGACGGCTGTGGTTACTACTGATAGAGGCCTACTGGCCTGTTTAAAGGTCTATCTGTAAGCCTAGGTCTATATCTTGTCATATAATAATTGTTATCATACAAATATGCGTTACAGATGTTGAACATATGAACGTCCTTATCCTCTCCTCTACCTTGTGATTGTGAGCACTTTAGCGTGCTGATGTTTTGCGTTCATCTTGCCGGCCACTGGCAGCTTCCTCAGTCTGGACTTTGTGGACAGAAACACACACAGTTTAAGACAGAGATAAACATGCAGCTGGACTGTTTAAACACATATTTGGCCAAAAAAAAAAGAAAAAAAAAAGATGATGAATTGTTTCATCTTTGTTCCAGCTTCTGAAATGTGAGGACTAGACTTTTCCTTTTTTTTTTCTACAATAGAGGTGGGCTCCAGGGGGCTGACTTTGGAAAGGGAAGTGAAGGGTCCAATGTTTGATAATTGAATTGATAAATGGTGTTGATCTACTGGGTTTGATAGACTGCTTTCCAATTGGCTGTTACCTAGCAGCACAGGGGGCTTGTTTATAAAACCAAGAACTTCTTGTTGACTTATATGGCAGTACGGACTTGAGATTACTTTAATTATCTTTTTTTTTTTTTTTTTTTACTTTAGGGACATTACAGGCCAGACGCCCATGTGTGGCCCACATGCTCCTGAAGCATTCCTCTGTTGAAATATTGTAATAAACGGTTAAACTGGCTGCTCATGAGCGACGGTCTCCACAGTTGTCTGGCAAATTGATTTATCGGGAGAAAAATGTGCTGATTCACGAGCGCAGAAAACAACTGTTGGCTCGGAAAAAAACTGTAATAAAGAACATTTTTGCGCACATAACTCAGCGGGGCAGCTCGGGACGAGTTCTCGTTTTTTGTTTTGGTTTTTTTTTTTTGATCAATGACGACGGGTGGGACAAAATAATCCCCTCTGCTGGATTCTTAACTCATTAAGTGTAAAGTTTGTCTTAAGTTTCCCCATATTTCATTAAAAAGCAGACATGATCCAACTTATGGATTTTTTTTTAAATTTATTTTATTATTATTTCCATGAAAACATGCATACATTAACAGTTTGAGCACTGTTTGTTTCAGGGTGAAATTATTATTATTATTATTATTTTTCCCCAACCAGCAGTATATCAGTGAGGGTGTTTGTGTGGAAACTGCGGAGCAGGTTAGTTGCGGGCGCTCCTGTCCCGAGGAGAGTCCGGCGGACTCGGCTGATCCCCCGGGGGTGACAGGAAGTTGTAGCTGCCATGTTTGGCTGCTTTGTTGTAGATTCCTTGTAGGTTTCCTGCAGGTTTTAGCCTAAGTGTTGCAATGGAGCCGAGCTGGAGTACGTTTTTATTCCAAGTAAGTGGCGCGGCAACCCCCCCGCGGTCCGAGCGGCCGCGCGGCGGGGCCCCGAAATCGCGCAAACGCCTGCCCGCGACATGTTTTTGCTCTTATTCCCACTTTCCGGCGTGAAGAAGAGTTGGCTAAGCAAAACAAAGGTGTTAGCGCTTAGCCTGCTAGCTTGGGGTAGCAGCGAACTGCGAGCCAGCGCTCATCGGACGCGAGAGCCCGCTCTGCGGGCTCCGCGTCGGGTCGCAGATAGCGAGTCCGCGGTTCGGGTGAAACAACCGCGGCGTTTTGCGTCAATTATAACGCGCTTTGTTGCAAAATTAGCGCCGAACCCCCGCGAGGCTGGAGCCAGCGCTGTTGATGCGCGCGCGCTAACCCAAGTAGCGCGAGCTACCGCTATTGCATGTAGGCATGCTAAGCTAGCCGACTAGCGGGTCAGTCCGCCGGGGCTACTTTTTTTTTTTTCCTCGTCTGCCCCTCGGCGGTCCACACCGACGGCACACGGGACCGGAGAACGGCGATTTATCGCGAGTTCCGGGCGCGCTTCCATCCGGCGTGCGAGGCCAGCGGCGTCCGTTCGGCGTCCCCCCCACCCCCCCGCGGACGTGGGTCGGGCGCGCTAGCCGATGCTAACGCCGTTAAACCGAGAGCTACCCAGCACGCGGAGGGGCAGCGGAATAAAACCGCACGCAAACAGCCCGGCGGACGTCCCGTTTCGCCGCGAACGTGCGGCCGCGGGTCCGAAACGAGCGCGAAGACCGGGCGAACCCCCCTCTGGTCGCCATTTAGGCAGCGCCTCCAACTTCTCCCCCCCGTGTGACGGGATCAACTCCAGCCACCGCGGAAACTCGAAAGTTTCTGTGTCCCTTTTGTTGTGAATTGCGTCGTACCGCGAACGCAGGTTGTTCTAACAAGTGTTCCACAACGCGGGGGACGAGTTGAACCGCGTCCACGGTCGCATTGACATCCCGGATCTTTAAGCAACTCCGTGCAACCCGCTTCAGGAGCTCAAAATAATGGAAATCAAGTAGCTGATATACGCCGATCAGGCATAACATTATGACCACTGCATTTTTCTCATGCAATATAATGCAGCAGCACTGCAATAAGTTCTCCTTCCTATGATGCATTTCTATTGCGCCTATTTTTTGGGGGGTCGCTCATATGCATGGGGGTGACAAAATATTAGGGACCCCTCTCAGTGTAACCCAGTGCAGTTCAGCAGCATCACAAACTACAGCCCCAGTAACAATCGGTACCATATGTCAACGTGTCTCTCAAACGGATTTAATAAAAAAAATTCAACATAAAACTCTTTCCGAAGGGAGAATTTATTGCAGGGCTCTTGCGCTTCCATTCTATTGAAAACATCCAGTGGTCACAATGATACGGTTGATGGATGCACTCCGTCTCGGATGTTTTTAGAGCAGCTATGATGAGAACATGATGCTGATCAGAGGTCGTCGCGTTGGAGTCAGTTGAAGTCGGCCTGTTTTTGTGTAGCTGCATTGTCAGATGGAATACTTTCCTCCTCCTATTGCCGACATAGCTCAGCACAACCAGAGAATATGTTTTCATAATTTGATATTGTGAAATAAATGGCAGGCCCGAAGATCCTCTTGATACAACTCGGTGGCGTAATCTCAAATGGTTGTGCATTTTTTTCGGGTCTGGTCCTTTTTTTTTTTTTTAAATTCTCCAGTTTCACATGTTGTTTCATTCTTCATGCGACAAGTAAATACCGCGGGACCCGTCCAGCTCCGGTGCGACAGCCAGAGCTGTGAAATCAGAGTCCCCGGCAGATTGTGCAACATTTCATCGCCGCAGCGAGAAGCAAAACTCATCTGCATCAGTCAGTCTGAACTTCTCTCAGAGTAGGTCCCGAGTTCTGCGTCTTGACTCTTTAGCGACCCGCACTGAGCTAAACCTGATCTGGACTTCAGTGGTGTTTGCCTTTATAGCAGCAGGATGGAAATCTCTCGGGGGGCATCCAGACTGGAGCCGGGCCGACGTTAAACCCTCCGTCATCCCCGCTGAACCGTGTCGCGCACGCCTCGGGTTGTTTCATATGGGTTTGCAGCTAACCGTTACTGTCATCATTCCTTAAGCTTGCAGTCATTTTCCTGATATGTTCTTTGTTAATTCAACGACAGGAAACCAAGAACATTACAATTATATGATCGTTGGAATTTACCGGTCTGAATCCACCTCTTTGGATGTTTTGGTTGAGCAAACATTCAAAATCCAAATCTATAGTAAACATGATTAATTGATCTCCGATGGTTCTATGTTTTTGATTAAATCCTGTAAGCGTTGTGCTTCTGCTTGATTTTGTGCTCAGAGGGGTAAATGATAGTTGATGTAACTTTCCCGACCTGATTGCACATGTAGATGGTTAATTTTCAGACCAGAGTCATATTTCATTGGCAGATGTTGCGAGTTAGACGATGGTGGAAGGAACCAAGTAATGCTGTGTATCATGGAACATTTGTTGCCATTTCCGATTTATAATAACAAATAAAGTGACACCGGGACCTAACAAATGGACGCTCCTGTTGCGCAGAGTTCCCGACGGTGATCGTGAATGTGCTTTGCAGGGCAGGTGGGCGGCGATCGCCATCAAGCCTCATTCTAACATGTTTTCAGTCAACTTTTAAGATTTATTAAACTGATCATTTGTTAATGTTCAAGCCCCTTCAAGGGACCAGAATGCTCCCAAAGGCCAGTCACCCCCATCATTGCCTGTTCCAAAATAGAATGACGTCTGTTATTAAAGCATTATAACTCTCCCTTCTTTATTTAATTATTTATTTTTCAACTGTGTTAAATTGAAATGTTATTTCAAATTTCACAGTATTTGTATACGGGTCCATTGCCTTGGTTTACTCGGTGTAGTGATTTCCTAAACTAAGCCTCAGTTGCCATAGTGTTTGCCATAGCTGTAAAATGAGGCTCTTGGTGTGTGTGTGCGCGCGCGTGTGTGTGTACAGGCTGCTTCTTGCTGAAGAGGTGCAGCTGTTCGTAGTTAGTGCCGGTATTAGTGACACTTAGGTCCAGAGTACCTGGACATGGCATGTGAGAGACGAGGACACTATTCCAATCCCGTTATTTATGGCCCACTTGCTTCACCTCATGCGACGAGGCAACATTTTAACGAACTTCAGTCGGTGTCTCATTGTTTTGATGGGGGTTCGAAGGAGGCGGAGCTGCTGCCAGCCAACTTTTAGGGCCGACCGACAAATGTTGCTGTTTTATGTTTTAAACCGTAACGCAGAGGTTGTCGTTTCCTCTTTGCATCGTCCTCAGCAAAGAAAAAACACAAATAACTGAGCAATACTTCTCTAAGAGGCCAGAAAATGAACTGACCAAAAATACAATTTCAATCTTAAGAGACAGAATTTTTATTTATTTATTATTTTTTTTTTAATTTTAAGGGAGAACCGTTGCGATTGGTTTGTCGAGACACTTGAAAAGCAGCGCGCGATGGCGTCACTCAGACAGATTTGCAGACATTAAAATTCTATCAGGGGAGACTGTGGCATGGTGGAACCGAACCCTGCCTCGCGGCGAGACAATGCTCGGGTTACTTTGATTTGCGCTGTTTCTCGTTAATTTCCACGCTCCTAACTCTCTTTTTTCAGCGCTATTTATCTTGGAAGGGACCTCACCCTTCACAGCAGATTTGTATCAAAATCATCAGAGCAGCGTGATGGAACAGCAGGCCGCTCTGATGAGAGAGAGAGAGAGAGAGAGAGAGAGAGAGAGAGAGAGGGAGAGAGAGCAGGCGAGCAGACTTGAATACACACATATGCTTGGAGAAATGCTAATTGCAGTAATGATTGTAGTCTGCTACAGTGTGGCAGAAATAAAAGCGAGTCGACAACGTGTGACGGCCCCCAACTCTACACCAACGCTAAAACACATAGCGTGGCCCCTTGTACTAAGTAGGGATGTGGCCGGCAGCTGAACGCAACCCCCCCCCACCCTTCCCACACACACACACACACACACACCCCTGCGCTCACCCCAACACCCAAACCCGCCCCTCCGAGGGCCGTAAGTGCATCAGCGCTGGGATTTGTGTTGTCCATAAAAGAACACAGTGGGGGGAAAAAAAAGGAGTACTTGGGATCCCGGCCCCCTCCGACCACACCCCCCCCCCCCCCCCCCCCCCCCCCCCCCCCCCGCCCGGCGGGGGGGGGGGGGCTTGGGTGG
>CAAKHG010043322.1:35218-46602 GCA_901007715.1 Dactylopterus volitans
GAGGGCCGTAAGTGCATCAGCGCTGGGATTTGTGTTGTCCATAAAAGAACACAGTGGGGGGAAAAAAAAGGAGTACTTGGGATCCCGGCCCCCTCCGACCACACCCCCGCCCCCGCCGCCCCCCGACCCCTCCGCCTGGCTGACCGGGTTGGGATGCTTGGCTGAACCTGAAAAGCCGTTGGTCAGCTCTTTAACCCTGCCCTGTGGCACTTAACAGAGAGGAACAAGTCTTTCTCAATCGCCACGTCTCTGCGCCGACCTGTCGTAAAGACGCCGCTTACAGCGCGAATCTCCACTTTCTCCCCGGTCAAAATATTCATACAGGCTCCCGCCCTCTTGTTCCCCGGATCCCACTGGGGATCTGCCGTGACCAATCGGACAATGCCTGCCAGCAGCTGCAGACTTAAGATGTCCTCCGTACAGATTTTTTGAAACTGCGGCAGGGTTATATTCTCTTTGCCTGTCGATGCTCCAGTTATTTGCGTGTCATGTTTTTCAGTTCTTTATTCTCTACAGATTTTTTTTTTTTGTGGCAGAGTGGCATGAAAGCCTCTTTTTTTTTTTTTTTTTTTTTTTGATTTTGTAAGTTTATGTGTCCCGGCTGAGAGCACCTGCACTGCTCCTCCCGAAATTTTGGTTGGTGCTTGTTGAATTTACTTTTTGCCAATGTGCATCGAAGCCGATGCTGAAATGGGTCGCGGTCTTTGTCACGATCGCAAAATAATTCAACTTGTAGGCACTTTGCATATGAGGGTCACATTTTTTTCAGGTTTTTGGATAAAAAACTGAAACGCTGAAACTTTTTTGCTTTCTCAAACTTAAACACTGGAGGAAATAACACACAATTATACACCCTTTTTTTAATATTCAGTGACTGCAAATTGCTTATTTTCATGGAAAGTTGGTCAACCTAGCGACATTGTTTACCTGAGATAATTTATTGTTACATACTAGTTAACTTCACAGAGGACAATTTTCTTTTTGAAAGGAAACAAAGCGTCTTTTTAATGACATTAAAACAACCTTAAGTAATCTGCCACTGATCACCGGGCAACATGCATTCTAATTTGTTTGTTCGGTCGTCTCCACATAGTCGAAACACAAACTGCACTTTGTCACTGACAGCGCTCCTGTCATTGTGAAATTGACGTAACCGTTAGCAGGTCGGTCTATAATGCTGCGTTATCACTCTAGACAAAAACACCCATGTACGCCGATCAAACATAGCATTTTGACCACTGCATGTTTATCATAGAATATAATAAAAGTGCTGCTGTAAATTCTCCCCTCAGGAGTGTCCCTAATATTTTGATAATATCACTCATATGCATTCTGGTGACATTATTAGGGACACTTTTCAGGACAACCCTCTATTGGTTAATAAATCAATGTTATCTGGACTGTAATTTGTGACGCTAAGTACGTCAACACCTCTCTCAAACGGATTCAATTAAAGTTCGACATAAAACTCCTGAAAGAAAAAAATTATTTTAGGGCTGCTGCATTTATAATCGATGGTAAACATGCAGTGGTCATAATGTTACGCTTGATTGGTTTTTAAGCTACAAGATGCTCCGCGTAGATGCGGTGAAACTGGGCAAAGCTAATGCAGGCCAGCAGGAAATAACGGCATCCTCTCCGCCAACTCTATCAACAAAAATACATATGCAAGTGATATCCATTGTGTTACTATTCCTTGGTGACACACTTTTAAAGGGATCTTTGCTTCTACAAATGTCGGCAGCGTTTTGTTTTTGCAGGTGTATAATGTTGGCACAGTGTTGGGGATCTAAAATATTGAGAAAGTGTGAACAGAGTACTAGTAATCCTAGAAAATTAGGCTACTTTTAAAAGGGAAATATTTCTTGCAGAGCTTTTCATCCTGCTGGGACGAATGAAGAACGTGATTTAGATTCCTGCTTTTCAGAAAATGCGAGTCAAATGTTGGCTGTTCCTGCCATTCAGAGAAACTTCAAAACGCTTGTCACCTTAACCCTGCTTGTCAGGACTGAAATAGTTTCCGAGCAACATCATACCGGATCAGTGGTGGCTTTGATAACATACATATCTGCTGGCCCTCGAGTTTTGTGCCAGCTATTGGTTTGAGCTAATTCAGGCTAAGCACAGTGAGAAACCGGAGGTCTACAGTGGTAGCCGGAGGCTGTTTTTTTTTTTTTTTTTTTAAATTCATTTTGTGTACAGTGTTAATTTGAGATATTTTTAGAGCTGCAGCATTCATTGTTGACTGACGTTGTGAGCCTGTTATCACCAGATTTATTACCTACCTTGGTAGAAAACTTCCAACTGTAAGCTGCGATAGATGATCAGTAATTGCAATTAAAGTCCCGATCAGAGCGTAAAGTCGACGGGGGTTAGCACCGTAACTCGGCCAAACTAGAAATGCGCAACAGATTTTTAGCGGAAAATATTTCAGATGGTTGTGGCACACTTGCGTGGTGTTCTGGGTATGCGACGTTCAGTTACCCGGTCAGCCCGGCGCTGGGGCGGCTGAGCTGTGATGGGGCGGCTTACGTGGACCACCCAGGGCTGGTTAACTACAGCAGCGATGGCAGACTGTTAAGCCATAGGAGGCTAACTATCGGATGTGATGGGCAGTTTCTATACTAGTTTTTACCCGAGCTCGACCAGTACTGGCTTCATGTGTGTTTTGCAGTGTGAATTCCTAACTGTCCGCGGCTTTTTGTCTTTCTGATTGCAGCAGGCCAACGAGGCCTTGCATCACCAGCACCAAGTCGCCGGGAACAGCCTCTTGCCTTTGCTCAATTCTGCAGCAGAGCCACCTGATCAGAAGCCGGTGCTGCCCATCCCTTTGGACCAGAAACCCCCAGTCAGTGCTGCAGAACTTCTTAAAGACAATGTGGCCAGTGGGACTGGAGGAGGTGGCGGAGGGCCTCCACTTGCTGTGGTCAAAAAGGAGCCTAAATCAAAGACGCCCTTCATCTGTGGCTACTGCAACAAGGCCTTCCGGGACAGCTACCATCTGCGGCGGCACGAGTCCTGCCACACTGGCATTAAGATGGTTTCGCGGCCTAAGAAGACACAAACAGCTCCCACCATGGTGCCGCTCATATCCACCGTGCCACGGGAGAATAGCGGGAACCCCTCGTATATCACTACTGTAGCTGGCATCTTGACTACAGCAACCACATCGACATCGACAGGCACAAGCATCATGACGCCGATGCAACACCAGCAGCAGAGCATCCCCAAGAAGCCCCCCAAGCCGGTGAAGAAGAACCACGGCTGCGACATGTGCGGCAAGGCCTTCAGAGACGTGTACCACCTCAACCGCCACAAGCTGTCGCACTCCGACGAGAAGCCGTTTGAGTGTCCCATCTGCCAGCAGAGGTTCAAGAGGAAGGATCGCATGACGTACCACGTTCGCTCCCATGATGGTGGCGTGCACAAGCCTTACATCTGCTCCGTCTGTGGGAAGGGATTCTCCAGGTAATGAGGCCATTTATTTATTTATTTATTTTTTTTTTAGACTTGATTTGATTGATCCATGAACACACAATGGCTTCACTTTACAATATTGATTAAATTGATAGAGCAGGATTGAAAAAATAATGACTGAATCAAAGAGACATTTTAAATATCGAACAGAAAAGATTATTTGGTATTTTATGTTTTTTCATAATAAATATCTGACCATAAGAGTGCAGAAATGGAGCGAGGCATTATTATTCCTTTGAAACTCAGTAGCATTACATGCTCCATGAACCCTTTTTTTTTGCCTTTTATTGACAAAAGGTTGATTTAATATCAATAGACAGGTGTAGCAGGTTTAGTTTGGGGTTTGAGGTTCATGTAATGGTTCATTTTAAATCCCGGAAAAGTACCAGTGATATTTGCATGAGCCTGGAAGGATCGACTGTTCCTGTCACTCAGAATCTTTTTTTTGAGGATATTTAGGTCTGAAATGACTGGAATCAAAGTTCCCTATAGCATCAATTGTGATGGAAAATAAGCAGGCTGTACAAAGAAAACGGAAAGCTGTGACCTCACTGTCTGTTTATGTTCCACAAAAAAAGCAAAGGCATCACAAGCAGTCATGTCTTTTATCACAAAATCACAGAACATTGTTCCATTTCAAGGATTTATAATTGACCCAAGACACCATCTGTCCATGTATATGTATACGCGTGTTTTTTTTTTTTCCTGTCATACTGTATGAATGAAGCGGCAGCCCAGCCGAAGTTGAATAATCTTCTTTTGTCCTCATCTCGCCACGCAGACCCGATCACCTTAGCTGTCATGTCAAACATGTCCACTCCTCAGAGAGGCCTTTCAAGTGCCAAGTAACGGTAAGACTCACGATTTTATATCTGCACGGTTCTCTCACATTCGCTTCTGGAGTTTACACTTCGTCATCATCGACGCTCGCGTCAACATAACGAGACCCGCAGCCAGATCAGATTAAACGCTGGCTGTCGTTTCTTTGACAGCAGACAGCCCCGTCAGCATGGGTACACGAGCCTCTCGGCGGCGTGTTTTTACATTTCACCTCTTGCCAGTTCCAATAGAGTTCTCTGTGGTTTCACACGAAAAAATATTGGTCCCGTCTGCCCAAGTGAAATCAAATCAGAATTTGGGGCAAACAATAAAATGCTGATTCCTTTATGAGCTTGAAAGTTTTGATTGGAAGAAAGATGCATGTTTTGGGTGCAGTTGTGCTTTCTGTGTTTTGTCCCTATTTTTTTTACTTTATTTACTTTGGTTTGAATATGAAAGCGTGATTAATACGTTTTCATGTCTTCCAAGCAAACAAAAAGTATTTTTCTTGTTGCTGCAAGAATTTCAGCGTCATTGTTATTCCAGTTCTGTTAAGCGAGTGTTTTAGAGGCCAAACCAGTACTCAGTGGGTTTCTGTTCCAGGCTTGCACCTCTGCCTTCGCTACCAAAGACCGTCTTCGCTCCCACATGATCAGGCATGAAGGCAAAGTCACCTGTAACATCTGTGGAAAAATGCTCAGCGCCGCCTACATCACAAGCCACCTCAAGACTCACGGCCAGGCCAGCTTCAGCAACCCATGTAACAATAAAGGTAGGTCCCGTGACGCCTTGCGCTTCTCTTAAAGCTCCTTGCAACTCTTTAAACACCCACTTTTGGCATTTTAACATTAACAGCCATATTCAAAGTGTAAAAAACCCCCCCACCCCAACCAACTTTAAACTTAAGCCTTCAAGGACCGCGCCACAAGATAGTCATCCTGTTTGTCTTTGAAAAGAAAGCCAGGCTTTTAACACACTAAAAAGTGCATGACAACCTTTCCACACAACTTTATTAGTGTTTTTGAAGGTTGTTGAAACAGTGGGTGGCTTGTATTCCTTTTTAACTGAAGCATTTCAGGCAATAATCAGATGTTGATACTGAGGCGGTATATCTCACAGTACTCACTGTTAAATATACAGGATTATCAAAGGTGACAGTAGGTATACGATTGCAAATATCTAACCAGTAGACCTCCTAATGGCTGCAATTACTGCATCATTTAGAAACTGGCCTTCAGACAGAAACCAACTGTTCAGTAAAACAAGTGGCTGTATTGGTTGGTGTGTCACCTCAGGTATGTGCAAGACATGGAATACAATCCAGGAAGTCCAGTCCAGTGCAGTGATATTTAAGGCTAGGTAGATGCCGGTATATGGCACAGAGGTTAATACCACTCAAGAACGGCAGTAACTGAGATATCGGGTTTAATCCTGTTTTTAGTGTCACAAAGGTCGTTCACTTATCTGCAGAGTGCATTGCCATCATACATCAGGTCTCTTGTGAAAGACAATTTTAGATTTATTTTATATTCATCTCAAATAGCCATTTCGTGTGCATTATCTGTATTCTTACTCAAAAAGTTCAATGTGTATTCTTTGCAGAGGGAACTGATGAGGTTTGCAGGTCTCAACAGTTTGAATGATACCTTTTTTAAATTCATCCTTAACTTGCTCTAAAGATTTAATACAATGTGATGTAAGGCTAAAACTGTTTAAGTGTTAAAAGCTCTTCATGAAAGTTACTAAAGCAGAAAGTCTGAGTAGGTGATGCTGATGACTGGATCCTCCAGCTGTTGACCCCAGTACTTAACTGGTGACTCAGACTGGTGCGTCCATCATATCACGTTCAAATGCAAGTTGTCGCCGACATACTTTGAACGGTTTCACAACTATGTAGTTGAAGATTTTCAACTATTTACATAGAACGGTTAGACTGAGATTCTCTGCGATGATTTAAAACAAAAGCACTTCATGTCATCACTCTGGTCCAGGCTCTTTCTAGAAAATGAGTGATTTTCTGGGGCTGGTGTCAGACAATCTGGACACTCAGACCTTGTCCTGGTTCTAGGGCTCCCATCACTAGAGCCTTGCCTGCAGCACACTAGCTCTTGTGGCTCAGCCAAGCTGAGAAATGCCCTCTCAAGATGGACTACCTCTTGAGCAGGGCCCTCCTGACGTCCCGCCACTTGACCAGGAATCGGCCTTCATTAAGTAATGAACCGAAGAGTTTATGATGTGTTCCGTCTTGATAAGAGTGTCAATAATGTATAAACGTCAGCCCAGCCTTTGACTTGTATTGGTGCAGAAATCCCAGTGAGCCTGCGAGTCATCTGACTGACATGGTTGAGGTTTGTGCCGTTAAATACAAACAGATAAAATTACATTTGCCTAAAGAATTTAAATGAAGTCCCTTACGCGTTCTACCACTTGTGTTTGGACCTTCTTGGCATATCATGCAATCCCTCCTCCTTGAAGCAAAATTCAATTGTATTTTCTAGTCCCAAGATTAGAGGCTGAAAGCTGCTCAGATCCTAATGATGAGATGTTGGCAACACTCTCACATAATTTGTCTTCAGTCAACAGAAAAACTTATCTCTGCAACTTTTCTGCTCTGTAGTCAGACCTGTGTATCAGAGAACTGAAAATTAACCTGTCGAATGATAAGAAGCGATCGGAGAGTATAATCAAACATTTGAAATGTGTAACTATTGAATTTTAAGTGACATGGCCTAGTTAAATAATCAAGAGTTTGTCAAAAATGTGTACAATGTCTGCTATGACTCTGCATCCGCTCTCATTATCATGAGCTTTGAAACTACACGTTTATCTCAGAAAACCTGTGCTACCAAGGGGTATGCTATTAGGTTGCATGATGGGAATTCCAGGCAGGAGCCCCTGAGGAGCGGGGCTGGCGACCCCCCGATCTAGTTTTGTTTTGCTCTGCTGCTTCCACTGTGACCACTATTTTTACCCTAAAACGAGTCAATACTAACCCACTCTTATTAGGTGTGCGGAAAAATGACAAAGAAAGTAATGAATACAGCTCACCATACTCAAGTTTAAGGTGTCCCAATTAATTAATGTGTTTCATTTTTAATGTGTTCAAAAAAACAACTACACCGTTAACGCTGCTGCCAAGAAAATCAATAGACAGAGGACGCAGCTGCACTTGATTTACTGTGGTGTGGTGACCTGTGATGACCAACAGCTCAAAAAAACCGATAGATGAAGAAAGCTTTGAGCTATGAGGATGTGAGCCACACCAAAGCATTCCTGCTGAGCATGGATAAGGATGAGGTTGGAGTTTTTGGAGGAAAGTTTTAACTTTAAAAGGTTGCCTTACGGCTCTTTAGAGGAAAGTAAAGTAACCTGCACAGTTTGCAAAGCCAAATTTAACCACCACAGAAGAAGGAATTGATCGTTGATGTATCACGTCAGAGCAAAACACCCGGCCGAATCCCTCGCTACAGGGCGCGCAGGACTGTGGCGCTCTGTGGCTGTGGCCAATAACCAAACCTGTAAGTGAGAAGATCAGTAACACTTTGGCTAATTTGACAGCTATAAATTGCCTGGGAGAAATTTTATTTGATTGAAACATTTAATACACTTTTAAATAGCCATGATTACAAGCTTCAGTCTGAAGAGAAAAGTCATTAATCACAATTAAATGCTCGCAAATTCTGCGGTTAGTAAGTTAGTTTTTTTTTTATTTTTTATAATGGTCGAAAGCACTAGGCTGATGCAGTTTCTTTTTTTTTAAATAATTGGCAGCATCATGCAGAAATGGCGAGCATGGCAGTTATTCCTGCTACCGTGCTGCAGCGTGAAGAAAGCCATCTTCTAGAATGAATTACATCTATGTCCCAAAAGGTTTTTTTTAAAACAATGTAGAGGAAAATGTTTGGAATTCTGACTAGTTCAGCAGTGGCTCGCTAAAACGGAGCGTGCGTTTTGTCATCCTGACCCCACTGTAAAGTGTGACGCCCTTGATAAAAATGCTCGTAACATTTTAAAGTCCCGTATGCACACAACCTCACCATGCCAACTGTTGAAGCTGACGCCCAGATGATGGCCCTGCTGCCCTTGTGCTCTTGTAACCCCATATGTGTCTGTATTTCTGAATAGGCATAAGTGACTGGCAGTGGAACCACTCAGGGCCACGAAAAGGTAATCCAGTAGCTAGTAGCAGAATCCCCTAAACACTCGATTATAACCTCTGCAAAACATAAGTGGCCAGTTGTTCATCCTGTTGTTCCGTGTCACTCAAGCACAGCGGAGTTTCCCTCCTCCTAAGACTGTTGTTATTCAGGTTTCTTCTGCATTGACGATGTGTAGCTCTGCTAATGTAAGGTTAAAGTTCATGAAGCAGGATCAGTAGATGAACGAATTAACCACCGACTGGACCATAACGCAGGCTAGATGCACACTGCCTGGCCTCCCATCAGGGCTCATCTGGCACCATTTCTGTTTTTTTTTTAATTTGAAACCAAGACTTGGCCTGTTTTTTTTTGTTTTTTTTTAACCCGCCGACTGTAACACAGACCAGGATTGAGCTCGGGCGGAAATGCCCACAGAGCGAGCTGAGCTTCTCACAGCATGGGCGAGACGGGCTGACCGGCGACCCGGCACACTGGATGTTCAAGTGGACAGTGTTCAGTGGCCGCGGACAGTCTTGCATTGTAGTGTGCACTCTGAGCCTAAAGTGTCCTTGACAATGTACTAATGTTCTAAAATAAAAAGTTTTGATTTGAAACAAACAGACAGTTAGCTGGTTAGTCTATTGATCCTGCTTTTTGAATTTACCCCTCAGGTGAGTTGACGGTAGGAGAGATTTTAAATAACTCCTTCCAAGTCCTAATTGACAACTCTCACAAAGGTAGGTTTCTTCAACAATATTCCCACATAATGTATTAATGATGCATTGACACTTCCAGTGATGGAGCTTAAGAGCCAAGGAGCTGAGAGGGCTGCTGGCTGTCCTTGTTTTGTAGAGGCCGCGTCTTCCTACCGGCGTGACCAGACTCTTGTCTCATCTGTCTTCCAACACAGACGCCAACAACGTGCACAGCAACTCTGCCGCCACGACGCCGGTCACCAACTCGGCAGCCATCACCTCGGCCGTGAACCGCGGCGGCAACGCCAGCAACCCCGTCACCATCGCCGCCCAGATGAACATCACCACCAGCACCGTCAACATCACGTCGCCGGTCAACCTGCAGCACCCCGTCACCATCACGGGCCCCGTCAACCTGGCCTCCGTCAACATCCCCACGACGGCACACATGAATATTGCCCACCCAGTGGCCATCACCACCCCCATGCCCATGAATATCACCGGCCCGCTCAACATCGCCATGCGGCCCATGGAAAGCATGCCTTTTCTATCCCAAGTTCTGCCATCCTCACCTCCTTGGTAGAGCTCCCCCCACCCCCCCTTTTTAGCCCATGTAACTGCTGAGAATGTTTTAACTGCCCAATAGTGGACGACAACGCTCCCAGCTAAAAAATGGGTTGAGTGCGCGTTGAAACTGAACAAGCGTCAACTCCCCGAAAATCATGTAGGACGACAGCATAGATGGTGACCCATTTTTTTCGGTTTTTATTCACAGGACTTAACTGTCGCCGCGTGAAGTTGTATTTGCAGTCAGAGATGAAACTTGTTCCAGCGCCCTCCAAAACAAGGCGCCTCATCTCAGAGGGCCTCAGTCGCCAGCTGAGCCAGCAGTTTACCGACCCGACAAACGATCCTTCATCATGTTGATGCAAAATATAACCTTGAAGCTGTCCTGCACATGGATTTATGAGAGAACAGAAAGTAATGAAACCCGCAGCTCCTAAAGAAAAGACAAAAACAATCGCATTTTTAATCTGGATGGAGCGTTGATCTTTTGACGCAGAATTAGTCATGTTTTTTCTTTTGTTTTTTTTTAAATCTTTTATCCTGACTGACGCCCCAGACCCCCTTTCGGATGATGTCATCACGTTGGTTGAGGGTGGACACCCAGAGGAAGGCGGGGCCGATAATTTTGCAGAGAGATTCCATGTAAACGATCGCGCAATGCCAAAGATTTTCCAAGTCCGTCGTCTCCCTGTGGGATGTAAAAGGGAGAAACCTTTTCAAACAGCGTTTTAGATCATTGCGGGAGTTCTGCCTTTTTTTTTTAAAAAACTCAGAGGGATTAAAATAAAAAAAACACCGTCAGTAACACCGGACTGACCGACGCATCCTAAAACGCTTCTATTTATTTTAAGCACCTGTTGCTTCATTTTAACGCGTGACCACTTGCACGTCAGTTTGCACGACTCGCAGCTCATCACACTTCGGAGCCCCGAGCGGGTCACGTCCACCCGCTCCAGCAGCTTTTTCCCCCATTGGGCAGTTATTCCATCATCAGCAGCTACTCGTCCACCCCGTGATTCTTAGTTTGTATTTATCCTTTTTTTGCTTATCCCGTTTTTTTTTTCAGCCTCGAGTAGTTTGTCTTACCGCGACAGATAGGTGGGGGTGAGCTGGCTCACTGCAGCAGCGTCGGCAGCGGACACATGCTGCGGAGAAGCAAATCCTCTTTAGAGTCCTTTTTTTTTTTTTTTTCCTCTCCCCCCCCTAAATCCGTAGTTTCTATCCCGCCGCTGAAGGACGGCGCCTGCCGGGAAACGACTTTCTCAGCGGAGCATGTGACTTCAAAACGTGGCTGATGCGTGTGACACCTTTTTTTTTTTTACCACACTTAAGGCGTCGTTTAACAAAAAAAAACATCTTTTAAATGGGGGGGGTGACCGGAGTGGTTCTTCAAATGCTTCCTCTTAAGGTTTTGTTTCATGTTTTTTTTTTTTTTTTCTATTGTTATTTTAGTGGACTTAATCAGTATTTAATAGTTTATGTATTTTAAAGTTTTAAGTAAAAAAAAAAAGACACAAAGCTTCCATTTTTTTTTTTTTTCGGAGGGTTGTGGGAGGGCGGAGCAATATCGCGGATGTGACTAACGGTTCAGAGGTTGGTTAGGTTGATTGCTCCCCCGCCCCATCCCGGTCTGTGTTTTTTTTTTTTTTTTTTTTTTTTTTTTTTTTTTTTTGCTGGAAATTATTTC
>CAAKHG010043323.1:0-12605 GCA_901007715.1 Dactylopterus volitans
AGGAAGAGGGGGAGAGGAGGGGGGGGGGGCAAAAGGGGGGGGGGGGGGAAGAAGAAGAAGAAGAAGAAGAAGAAGAAAAAAAGACATGTAGGCGAAGAGAAAGGCTTCGTCTGAGACAGCACAGCTGGGTGAATGCTGCACTTAAGTGTGTGTGTGTGTGTGTGTGTGTGTGTGTGTGTGTGTGTGGTTTTGTACTGCTGGTTACCTTCATACAGCTGGGCGTACTGTGGAAACCCTGCCGCCCTGAGCCAATCGCAAGCCTCCTTCGCTTCAATCTCTGTAAGGGGGAGAACAAAGGCGGTATGGAGTTACATATGGACATACTGATCATATTTTGGCGTTGTGCGCACCCCCCCCCAGACACACACACACCCCCACGTGACGGCGGCGTGTATCCCTCTGCATTACACCGGCTCATTCAAAGCATCTGGGCGCCCGTTATATAACATCCCATCATCTTTGAAGGAGGAAAGTCCCCGCGTGATTGAATTCCCCTCGCACAGAATCGCAGCTAAATTATGCGTTGCTTCGCTTGAGGTCGTAATTATTTGCCTCCTAAAAATACCTATGATGAACACAGAAAAAAAGAAAAGAAGAAAGGACAAAACAAAACAAAAAAAAAAGAAGGGCCAGCAACAGAGAGCAATTATCTGCCGCTATCCCAGGAAGGGATGGTCCCGGAGACTTCGGTTTTCCCTCTGGGAATTTGCTGGGAATGAGCCACGCCGGGATGAGACATGTCGTCCCGGGAGGACAAAGGGGAACGTTTTATGGACTCTGACACGATACATCCCGCATTTCCCGTGACGGCGTCCACTTGCGGTTAGATTTGCGCCTCTTGCTGCATGAATTTTAACGGGGGAGCGGGGGGGGGGTATTTGGGTGGTGGTGGTGGGGGTCTTCACACAAGGCACCACAACGCCCCTATTAGGTGCCGCCGCGAGCAGCTTTTACGGGCGGTTGTTTTTACTACTTTTTTCCGCAAGCTTGTGTACGGCTCACGCTGCTAAATTGCTCGTGTGCGCGCGCGTGTGTGCGTGTGTGTGTGTGCGTGTGTGTGTGTGTGTGTGCATACATGATGTGATGAAACCAGGCAGACGACGCGCGCATGATCCCGGTTGGCAGGATGGAAGCTTTCAAGGATCTTTTTGGTGGTTTTTTTTTTTTTTGGGGCTTTTTTACCCCCACGCAGATTCAAAAGTACACAAATGTAAAAAAAAAAGTTATCAGTGATGCAAAGGCACGTTCATGCACACACACACACATACCATACACACACTCATTTACACCCACATATATATAATCAGGGCGCCTTAAGGGAGAAAAGTGATGACATTTAACCGTGAGCGACAGGGGTCCCAGAAAATAACAGAACATTAGTCCAGGTTATAATGAAAATTATTATCCTGTCACCATAAAATACGCTTATAAATATATTTTTTTCTTTGCATTAGTTTTGTCTTTGGCAAAAAAAAAAATGAGATCCAGGTGGTGGATGGGGGCCAAAGTGGTATTTTTTTCCCCCCACGTGGGCGAGTAACACCGCATCTGGAACGTTAACGTGAGCAGCTGCTGCAGGTATTTAGAAAGATTTGGAGCTAAAACTGAAAAAAAATCAGTGAAAACTGCAAACTAAACTGCAAAAGAAGTCGATCTTAAGCTTCCCAAATAGGACCAGATCGACGCAGCTCTGCTCCGCTCCGTCCGGCCGGCCGGCAGTCGAACCGCTCCGGTTTTTGTCACGCGAGCCAGAGAAAAGAGGCAAATCCTCGAAGCTGCGGCGCGAATGACATCATGGCAGCGACTTTTCTGTCCATCGCCTGGACCCTGCCGGCTCTCCCTCGGTCCCGCAAACCTCGCGCTCCAAAAGAGCCTCCAAACGACCCCTTCGAGTCCAGCAAGTCACCCCCCCCCTCCCACCACACACACACCCAAACCCTCTCTACATCCCGAGATCTATTTTCGCCCCGGAATTAGGAGACGGCGGCGGCTTCCAAACTTACTGGAGGTCCTCATGGCGGGGGCGATGACATGCTCCTGTTTTCCGCTGCCTGGGCCCGGCTCAGGGGGCAACGCTCCTCTGCATTCCCGCCGCACATCCGCCTGCCACTACGCAGCGACTCTGCGCCGACTCCCCGCGACCAGCCCCCGTGTTTACAACCCTGCCTCCCTCTCCCAGCCGGCCCCATGCAGCTTTTCCTCTGCCCTCTAATTTTCTCCTCAGCCTCCGCTCTCGCACTTTGTCTGAATCCACAATGTACAATATCTCTATTTTTACAGCTCTCTCTCTCTCTCTCTCTCTCTCTCTCTCTCTGGCTCTCCGTTTCTGCCTTATTCCGGGCTGCTTCCCTCTCCCAGCTGCTCCCTGGATTGATCCATCTTCTAGTTTCGTTCTTCCTTTTACAATTAATTTCTTTTTTTGCCTCTTCGCACTTTCTTATCAAACACAAATACTGCCCCCCCCCCCTCCCCTCACACACTTTCCCCCATCCCCGCGCCCTCACTCCTTCCACTCTCGCGCCTCCGCAAGAATCCAGTCGCATTCCACATCCTCGCTGTCATTTCCACCGTTTCATCACTTCCACAGAGGAAGTGGCTAATTTCGGCCGGCGCGAGCAGCCGACCGCCGCCGCCGCTCGAGGTCGCAGACTGACGGGTGCGACGAATGCGAGAGGGAGGGCGGGATGGACAGACGGACCCGGAGACGGAGGCGCGGCGCTGAACCCGAGAAACGCGAAACACCGTTGAAAGAGCGACAGCAGGCACAAGTGAGGGCGCGACAGGGCGTCTCACGTGGGCCCCGACGGGCCCTGGCTCAGTCCCCCGTGCCATGAATTGAGGTTTATCCTCATTTCCATCAGCGCTGCGCCCAAACCTGCGACGGCACACATCTGTTTTACTTGCACTACTTTTAAGGATGTAACTAAATACCCCTGAGCCGTTTTTCAAACACCCTGTGGGCTCTGGGGCTGTAAACGCCACAGACGGGCTCAGAATATTTGGTCTTTTTTTTGGCAAAAACGCACAATATCATTAGCCTTAAAAATTTGGAATAAGATTAAGTGGTAAGTAGCATGTTGATGCTCGGCGGCAGCCTCTGCGAAATTATTTCCACGCGAGAACTGGACCACGTTTGAATCTGAGGTGGGAAGGCTTTCGTGTCACCGCTGACGGCCTTTGCGCTTCCGGTTGACTCCGCTAGCGTCCGCGAGCGTCGCCAACTGGAGCCGCGGCTGCCGGCGCCGCCGCTAACACTTGCTGCCATCAACGCCATCTCCTGCTGCTACGTCGCCTCTGCCCGGCTGAGAATTCCAAAGCTAGAGCCACCTTTCTGCTTTTAACCAATCAAAATCAAGCCCGAGTTTGGCAGGGTACGCATTCTTTGGCGTTTCCACTGACAAAAGTCGTGGATGGCACCAAAGAACCCGTACGATTCCAATTTTGGCAACCCGTCAGTTGGGGTACTTGGCACACTGATCCCGTCACCTAAAGGGTGGAGCTACACACGCCGGAGTCTCTGATTGGTCACACAGATCGAGGCGATACAGTTGAAGTAAACCACAAACAAAAACGTGCCATCTTGAAAAATATCACAAATTCCTTGAGTGCAGATTCCAGACTTTCCGTTTTTTATGTGAAAAATGGCGGCGCGTAACACAGATGGAGGGAGGAGATACAGCGGGAGCTGGGCAGAGCAGCGAGGAACCGGAAGGTTCCTCAGCTGGTTCCTCGGAGAGGCTGCTGTAGGGGGGCTTCCAGCCAACGGCAGAGCAACAAAGGACCAAAGGCTAAAAGCTCTGCGGTGATTATCATCATGTCAAAAGACCACAAGAGCCAGAGTGGAGTGGATGGGAAGACGTGGAGGTGGTTCCGCATGATGAACCATCAGGAACAAAACCCCGCCTACCATGTACGGTACGCTCCACGGTGGAAAACGCAGATCTAGATCCCGGGTCTCCATGCGTCACCCACCCGAACTGCTCGGCGGAAACGGGGCTTTAATGTCTTTTCAAGGTAAAATAGTTGCTCGCTGGGGCTTTGAGGAGGCCGCAGTGTCAAATACTTCAAAACCACGCCGTTTTCCAGACATCCCTCCCTTTTTTTTCCCCTTCTCCCTTTTAGAATACTTTAAACAAACATACACGCCCTCGAACCTCCTTCAACATTGCCGAAGCGCCCTTGAGCAAGGCGCCTGACCCCGACGACGCTTCCGGTGCGTCGGAAGGTTGCCTTCCGGGAACAAATCGCCGCTGTTCGTCCGTGCGGGAATCTGATCAAGAGATCAATTGGCCGGCGGACGCGCTTATTGTTATCGTGCCACCGAAACACACACACACACACGCACACACACACACACACGCACGCACGCACGCACTCACGCACGCACGCACGCACGCACGCACACACGCACGCACACGCACACACACACACACACACACACACACACACAAAACTGCACACAGCCAGATGAGGCTAATCCCACTGTGCGTGCTTTCCCGTCCGCCCGTTCCTTGTCCGGTGGAACGTCAGCGGGGATGCGGCGCGTGAGGGCGGGAATGTGGATGTGCGGAACAAAAGGTAACACCCCTCCACCCCACCCCCCATTCCAGCTTGGTTGCGTAATGGCAATAACATGAGCCCACCAATGAGCTCGCGGCGTTCTCCCCTGCGGTTGTCTCACACCCCCCCCCACTTTCAGCCAGTGCCCACTTTTGTCAGCCAGAGGCCAGCGACCTTAAGCCCCTCTAATGGCCTTTTCCCAGTGTTGCGTCTCGCTGGGTCTCAAGGACCCTCGGCTGACATCACATCCTGCCCCGGCTTTTCCCACGTGTCCGGAGCGGCATGCGAGCTAAGAATGGCAAACAGGAAGTGCCTGGACTCAAAACGCGTCAGCGCCGCTTCAGCCGCGTCGACGGCCGGCGAGAGAGCGAGGGAGGCCCGCGAATCCCGGCGCTGGAGGCGGCGGGCGCGTCCTGCCAGTCAAACCGGACGGGTGGCGGGAGCTGCGTAGGGATGAGCTGACACACACACACACGTGCTCGCAAAGAAAGAAAGCGAGAGAGAGAGAGAAAGGGAGGGAGTGAGGGAGGGAGAGGATGTCTGGAAAGAAGCCATATTCCCACATCAGCTAAAGCACTCAGTCCTTCATGTTTAAGGGCCCCGAAAATTGTGTAGGAGGCAGAGGAGGAGAAGTGGCGGCGGCGAGGGAAGGAGGGAGGAAGCGAGGGAGGACGGGAAGGCGTGACGGGACGTCGAGCGCCCTGTCCGCCATTCGGGAACGTACCAAAACAAGAAAAACCAAAAAAAAAAAATCTGAACCGTTATTGACCTGAAGTGGGCGGAGGATCAGAATCCCCAATAACGGCAGACGTTAGATAGAAATTAAGTTTAAATATGTTAATAGCTGATTAAACTTACTAACAGCGCACTTTAACTTTTAGTAAAAAGAAAAAAAAAATTTGAAAAAAGGCCGACTAAAGAGGAATAGGACTTTTTTTTTTTCTCTCTCCGTGAGACTGAGGGGTGAGGAGGTTTGGCTGTTTGGCTGTGCTGCTCCTTCGCCAGCAGAGGGCGTCACAACAGCGCGCTTCGATATCTGGCCGCCGATGGCAGAGAGGCGCAAGCTGGGCGGCAAGAAAAAAAACACGGAAAAGGTCGCGCGCCCGAGTGTTGCAAATCACATTAAAAAAAAATAAAAACAAAAATACATGATGGCTTGCGGCGAGGCGACATCATCATTGCGTCTAGTCCGGCTGATCAGCCGTAACATTATGACCGCCGCATGTTCCCGGTGCAGCACAACGCAGCTCTCCTCCGATAAGTTAAGCTGAGCTTTATCTTGAATTTTTTATTGGATCTGTTTGAGAGAGGTGCGTTGACATATTCGAGTGTTCTGGCGACCGTGATTTGAACTGTACAGCTTTTCCCCCCTAATGGTCATCCCACTCACACGTGCGAGCGTGCCAACAATATTAACGACACCTCTCAGCGTAAGCCGGCCAATTAGCCGCAACATTATGACCACCGCATGTTTATGCAGCAATAAATTCTCCCTTCAGGGGGTTTTATGTTGAATTTTTTTGTTAATGAGCCTGTTTGAGAGAGATATTGACATTTGTGATGCTGTTAAACTGTGCTGGGTCATGCTGGGGCGCGTCCCTAATATTCTGGTCATCCCAATCATCACGTATCGGGGTGACCAAAATATTAGGGACGCCTCTCGGCACAACAGCACCGCACATTACAGTCTCATTAAGCAAACACTCAAATGTGCCCCTAAACCTCTTGACACCCCGATGCGTATGAGTGGGGTGACCAAAATATTAGGGACGCCTCTCAGTACAACCCAGTACAGTTCAGCAGCGTCACAAACTACAGTCCCAAATAACGATCATTATGCTTCATGGATGTACATGCTCCGAAATAACTCTTTTTTTTTTTTGGGATGCTCACACATCTGTTTTGCCATAAACCGATTCAGATTTTTTGCAGCTGTCGGAAAAGCCCCTCCGCGCTTCCTGTGTGAGTTGCATTGTGGGAACTTGTCGCCTGACACGGCGCTAGAATGGACGGTTCTGGTTGCGCATTTTTTAAACAAAAACCCTCAGTTCGTTTCTGGTTCCTCACCTTGTGTTTTTTTTTTGTTTTTTGTTTTTTGAAATCTCGCCGTCAACCGGCCGGCCAGGCACAGACATGCACCCACCACAGTCAGCATTCCAGAACCCGCCAAGAACCCCCCGTATCCCTCTCGGCGCACGCGTCATCTTTAGACGCCGCGCGCGCACGACTCGGCTTGCAGGCGCTTAATTTATCATCGGCAGAGGAGGGTGAAAAGAAAAAAAATAAATAAATAAAAGAAGGCGGCGCAGGACCAGACATGCCGCTGCACCGTCAGCCGCGACGCGCCAGCTCACTGCCTGGAGCAGCTTCCCAGTCGGAGCTGCAACAGTTAGCAGACACGCCAAACTCTTAGCTGCTGGACAAAGCCGATTAAATCGACCAATCGAGCGTACAACGAGCAGTTTAATTGTTAATTTAACACACACACACACACACACAATCAGACACTAAGAGAAGCCACAAACGCCTTCGCTCTCGCGGCTTCGCGGGCCGCAGGATGTTTTGTTTACTCCCCGGGAAACACGAACATGTGACAGGAAGACGAGGAAGTAAGCCTGGAATACAAGGCCCGACGAGCCAGGCCGGAGGGGTGTGTGTGGGGTGGTGGTTGGAGATGAGGAGGGGGGTGGGGGCGGATCAGGGGGGACAGACAGCAACAATAACAGCACAGTCCTTAAGGCTTTGTTATGACTTCTGTCAGATCCGTGGAAGATTTTTTTCAGGAGAAGTAGCTCCATACGTCCCGCTGAGTGAAACGCGGGAAAAGCGGGACTATCTGGCAAACCTGTAGCGTACCCGTGTGTGTGCGTGTGTGTGTGTGTGTGTGTTCCAGCGGAGTAAAAAGTTAAGCCTCTTCATTCTCTTTTTCTTCTCCTATTCAGCAGCATTTTTTCCTGCTCTTATCCTCATCAAAAAAGGTCACGAAAGGCCTTAAACCGGAATCTTCTGCTTGAGTGTGAATGTAAACCTGCGACATCTGACGGGAGCCAATCAAAAGCCAGGAAATTTGCACTATTTCATATATAACTGCAACATCAAAAACTGCTTCAACAGGTACATCTATTTTTTTTCCCCTCCTCCCGCCTGGAGACTGACAAACTGACTCTCGGCCTCTACCTTGCGCCAGCCGCCGCAGCAGCTGGTGGCGGGCGATGATGCGCGAGAGGCGGAGCGCCGACCGCCGCCGCGGGGTGTCGCCCAGCCTCAGGTAGTGGTCCTGGCCGTCGGGGGTCATGACCTCCAGGCAGGTGCCCTCGCTGGTGCCGTCGCTGTCGCTCTCGCAGCCGTCCCCGTCGCCTTTGGCGCCCCGATCCTCGCCGGCGCCCTCGGCATTGCTGGGATTGCTGCTGAGCGCCCCGCCGTTCCACGCCGGGTCGGCTCTGTCCGCGCTCTCCGCCGAGGCGGCCGGGTCGTCCATCATGGCGGCGGCGGCGGCGTTCGCATCCACGCCGGTCGACCTGCAGCGCCTCCCACCCCTGGCCTCCGCCCGACTGCTCGCTAACCCCGAGAGCGCGCCTCACTCTTGTCCCGATGAGCCGCTCTCTGAGCGCTCCTCCCGAAATTCCTGCCTCTTACATGCCCTCACTGGAAGCCGAGGCAGCTCCCCACCCGCCTGCCTCCTCCCCTCAGCTCACCACAGTTACACAAACACACACACACACACATGCTCGGGCACACACACACGCGCACGCACACACGCACCATCACGCCGCCTGACTCAGCTGACCAAAATCAACTCGCTCTCCCCGCTGATTGTCAACTAAAAACAAGAGGAAGACTCACACACACACACACACACACACGCACGCACGCACGCACACACACACACGCGTGCTTGCATTTCCATGAGCTCTTTCCTTTGCTTGCAACCAGCCAATGGGAGCTCAGGGAGAACACTGCCCCTCCAGTCGGGTACACGCCTGAGGCAAATGTGCAGACGTGTGTGTGTGTGAGAGAGAGAGAGAGTGTGTGAGAGGAGCACGTCTGGGATGGGAGATGTGATCAGATGAAGATGAAGAGGAGAAAAAAAAAATCTTCACCATGGCCACCTCACAATGAGATGGGAGAGGGAAGAACAATGGCGCGTGGACGTGTGCGGCCGTGGCGAGGGAACGCAGGCCGGAGCGACGCCCGCGCGGTTGCCGCCGGACGCCGGCAGGGGACCCTCGCGACGTCACGGTTGGCGACCACGTGACGCCAAACACGCTGGGAGCGAGTCAGCAGATGAAAACCAGCCATTCGCCGGGTAGAGCGGCTGAGACACACGGGAGCCTGTGATTGGACTGCGCTGCCCTCTTGAGGCGGCTCGGAGGAACCGCGCCTCCCACCCCACGACCACAATGCAACATTTCCCACTGCGGCAGAGTTGGTCCGCGTCCAGCCGACGGCAAAACAAACACGAGCGCGTGATTATATATAGAGAGCAACATGATATCTGGAACTCTCTCGGGGTCGGGAGGGGAAAGTAAGGAGGAGTGAAAAGAAGGAACCAAAAAAAAGGCTTCTGAGTCAGCGAGGATGAATAAAAAAAAGAGGATTGCAAATCATAAGCAATAAAAACATAATTCACTGGCTCCAACAGCTGATGATTCCACCCTGTGACGCGCTACATCAGTGGTCCCCAAACTACGGCCCGCGGGCCAGATACGGGCCGCCTCCACATTCGTCCCGGCCCCCCAAACAATACCAGAGACGCATTTTGATGGGTTTTTTTTTCATATACAGGGCGCGAAAAAAATATAGGACCACTTATTTTTAGGGGGTAAATTATTTTTTTTAAATAAATACTGTCATGATTTATTTCCTGACTTTTTTTTCTGTGAAGAACCCAGAGAGGGTTAGTTGGTTATGTGTGGCTTTCTGGAGAACAATACATTTTTACGTTTAGGCGCCCCTGCGATTGTCACACTTTTTCTGTTACCCCATCAGAGAAGTGAAAAGTTGTGGGGCCCTCGCAGGAGAAAAGTTTGGGGACCCCCCGCTCCGTATACTGGAGGCGAATGCAAAACCGTGAGTAAAAACTGTCAAGACTATTAAAACACATAATAAAAATTGAGGTTTCAAAGCTTTCGGTGATTTGCGAAAACGAGCCGCTGACTCGGGCGCGAGGTCGCGGCGTCGAGGGATGTGAAACGCCACCGGAAGCACTGCGTGTTCGCGAGCTGGGCCTCAGCGATCGGCCATAACATTACGACCACGGCGCGACCAGAACCGCCGGCGTCCATTCCAGCAGCAAGGTGCCAAGGCAGCAAGTTCCCACAATGCAACTCACAGAGGGGCGGGGGGGCTTTTTCAAACAAAACGGTTTATGGCGAAAGAGAAGTGTGAGCTTCCCACAGAAACAAATATTATGAAAAAAAAAACCACTATAACACCTCTCTGTGAAGTTAAATTGGCACTTCAAAGTATGCGAACAGATCAGCCATAACATTATGACCACTGCATGTTTCCCATAGAATATAATGCAAACAGCCCTGCAATAATAGTTTCATGTTAAATCTTTATTGAATCTGGTGTGTGAAAAAGGTGTTGACATTTTATGATGATTGTTATTGGGGCTGTAGTTTGTGATGCTATGATGTTTGTGGTGTTAATATTTTGTCACTTGGGACCAAAATATTAGGGACGCCTCTCAGAATCACCCAGTGCAGTTCGAGATTTGTGTAGAATTGTTATTGAGCCTGTTTGAGAGAGGCGTTGACCTGTTTTAATGATGGTTATTGGGACTATAGTTTGTGACGCTGCTGGACTGAACTGGGTGACGCTGAGAGGTGTCCCTAATATTCTGGTCACCCCACTCATATGCGCTCGGGTGCCAAAATATTAGGGACACCTCTCAGTACAGCAGCATCGCAGATTGCAGTCCCATTAACAATCACTCTGCATGATATTTTTGTCAACCTAATACATTTGAGTGGGGTGACCAAAATATTAGGGACCCCTCTCAGTGTAAGCACAGCATAGTTCAACAGCATCACAAATCGTTCAAATGTGTCAACAGCTCTCTCACACCTGTTCAATGAAAAAATCAACATAAAAATTTACTGCAGGGCTGTTGCATTATACTCTATGGTGAACACGCGGCGGTCGTAATGTTATGGCTGCTCGGCGTACCGTCCAGTTTCCAAAACAGCTTTTCTTCTTTTACTTTCGTCCGATCTAACCTTTCCTGCCGCTCTTGCTAGCAGCTATTGAGAATCTGCGTCTTTATCCAACATTATAGGCGGAAACCTTCCACGTGCACTCAGAACTGAAGCCTTCCAAAAAAACAAAACAAACGCCAAACAGAGCGCGCCAAGCGGTCGCAGCTCCGGTCGGTTAAAGATGGCGTCGACACTGCCATGGCGACGCTGAACGCACGAAGCGGCCCAAAGACAAATCTGCCCCGATGAAACCACGCTAGGTATTCCATGTATTTCGTACACTTAAAGGGGTCATGTTCTTTGGGATTAGCGCGTACGTCGCCATCCACGATAGACCTGCAGATGGCTATTTTTGGCCCGAGCGGCTGAGGGCCGATGTACCTTCTCAGCAGTTCTGCTCAAAGCTGCAGCCAAAGATTGCACACAGACGCGTCTACGGGGCTCCAGGATGATCCATGAAAGCAGAGGGGAGGCTGATGGATGTTTCTGTTAACGTGATATCGATCCAGACGGGGGGGGGGGCTCCAGACGTCCAGCACGTCCGGACAGATTAATAGTTGAAAACAGTCCCGCGTGGATGAGGCGGTCAGGCTGGCAGATTCTACAAAGCTGCGAACACACACACAAACACACACACACACACAAACAAACACACACCGATGCTCCAATCAGAGGAAATAAAAACCCACAAATGTGACACGCACAGCGGGGAGCCGACCCCCCACTGCTAACCTAAAAAAATAAAATAAAATAAAAAAATCTGTGGGATTACAACCAAATCCAGGTGCTATTATGTCCCCCCTCCACACACACACATACACACACTGACGCACACACACAGATGATTTAATGGACTCGCAAGCACAATCAAATTTAACACACTCTGCTCTTATCCTCATCTGTCCATTCTTTCCCCCCCCCCACCTTTCTTTCCTATGATGACTGAACATATGGCTTCACGGCGCACGTTGTTTGCGCGATTCGCCACTTTTGTCCCTGTTGGTGCTAATATTTGCGTCGAGGGGACCCCAAAAAAAAAAAAAAAAAGCCAGCATGCCGGCTGCAGACTCTCTCTTATGCAACAAGACCAGATGCGCCTCGCGGTGTTTTTTTTTCTTTTTCTTTTCAAGGATCCCCGCGTCTCCAAATCTGATCCAGACAGATGTGGACATGCGAGCTGATGGATTAAGCAGTTGGGTAAAGGAGGAGTGGACGAGGGGGAGGAGGGGAGGAGGGGTGTGTGTGTTGAGGGGTGTATGGGGGTGGTGGTTTTGGGCCTGTATGAGGATGAAGCGCTCAGAAATAAGAGGGCAGCGGATTACCGGGGCAGCAGGTGTCCCACTGATGTGTCATCTCACTGACAACTTATTTTAACCCCCCCCACACACACACACACACTCACACACACACACCACCGCCCCGCTGACTGATCGCGCCATCGACGTCCCTCGCGATCGACAGCGAACGTGCGCGAGGCCCCGGGGGGGACGTCGGACTGGCCGGATCTTTGGTCCGTTCGCGCGCCCGCGGATTTGGGAATGTCCGCCCCCGTTTAATCTGCGTAAGTGGCGCGCGCGTCCGCGTAATCACATTAAAAGCGGGCGGACAGCTGCAGCCTCTCTGTCTGTCTCTCTCTGTCTCTCTGTCTGTCTCTCTCTCTCTCTCTCTGTCTCTTTCACCCCGCAACTGCGCGCATCCAGGCCGCCGCGAATGTGGCGCAAACCCGCTGACCCCCCCAAAAAAACCTCCCCCCTCCCAAAAAAAAAAGACTCGGCGCATTGACGCACGCGTGGAATATCTGACTTTATGGCGTCTGGAAACAAAAGTATGCCCCCCCCACCC
>CAAKHG010043325.1:0-50938 GCA_901007715.1 Dactylopterus volitans
ATCAAATGGAGGTTTTGATATTGTGTCAGTGGCAGAGCCGCACATCATCCACAAACACACACACACACACACACACACACACGACAGCTCATACCCCCTCCCCGGCCCCCATCCCATCCCACCCACCCCCACCCCTCGCTCTCTTCTGATATTTATTTATATATTGATATTTATCTTCCTGTGCAGGTCTCTCCACGGACGCAGCCACATAACCACTGACACCCTATATGACTGCAGCCTGCAGCAGAAGTTGACCACGAACCGCAGCGACGTACACTTACAATGTTACCAAAAACAAAAACAAAAACACACACACACACACACACAAAAACAAAAGACTTACATTCATGGCTCCGGCTTCGTTTGACGCGCGATAGAATCCAACTGCAATCCGGAGGGTGACGCGGGTGGACAGTAACGGAGCTCTCGTTGCAAAAAAACAAAAAAAAAGCCCTTCGAAAAATATCATCGCTGTAACGCGCATGAGAACAGTCGGAGACGGTCCGCACACACACACACACACACGCCGACACACACACACACGCGCGCGCGCGCGCGCGAGAGCGAGCGACAGCCGCTACGACAACGCCATTGCAGGCGGCGGATGATCGGATGATGCTGCCAGCCGCACAATGGGGGGAGTCCGGCCGCTCAGCGCGCTCTCGGCTGCGCCGCGGCGGCGTTTCCGCGGTGGCGGGTTACATCACGACGGGCACTTCCGCAATACGCCAACGTAAACATAGTTTTCAGGGTAACGGGGCGATCCGCGGAGGTAGAGCCTCGACGTGACAGGTGTGTGAGCCAGGAAACCGCAGCGGTGGTTTGGTCCGGTGGAGCAGCGCCGCTGCTGCTGCTGCTGCTGCCGCTCCCGCTGCTGCTGTTGCTGCTGCTGCTGCTGCTGCTGTCAGCGAGCTGCAGCATAAATACCAGCACACACGGCTACTGGAACTTGACTGGCTGTTTATTGTTCATCAGAGGGGTCTGGGTGGGATGGAGAGGCGGGGGTGGCGTGTGTGTGTGCATGTGTGCCAGAGTGTGTGTGTATGTGTGTATGTGTGTGTGTGTGTGTGTGTTTGAGGGGGCGGTGGGGGGCAGGGGGTGGGGTAACCACTAAGGGTGTGTGATGGGTGCTCAAATGAAGGCTTTCCAAAGTGTGGTGTGAGGACCAGCAGAGGGCCTTGAGGAGTTTGGAAGAATAAAGTTGGATTTCATGTTTGATTTACTCACTGGGGCGATGGGGCGATGCAACGATGGAATTGTGACTTTTTTCCCCATCTTTCATACAAAACACAGGTGTCACTTGCCATCGAGTCAGGCTGTCACGAATGCATAATGTAATTAATTTTGCATAAAAACATCCCAACAAAGGAATACTGAAGTTTTCAGATGAATTCACCGTAACTATCTGAGTTGATATTAAAATGGAGTGGTTTCCAAAGTGTGCTGTCCCTTTCCTCTATAAATATGTGGGCATCAATATTTCAACAGTTGTATATTAAAGAGGGAGTCACGTAGGAGTCAACAGACACCGCCCAAAGCACCGCACCAAATTCATGTGACTGGGAGTCATTTTATCGACATGCATTCGGTAGTGTTATGCTGATTTTGTAAACGCAAACTAAGTGAATCTGTAAAAGGGATTCCACTTTGAGAGACATGCGGTTGCTTAATCACGTTTCAGATCAAGATATAATGTGATATAATCTGATTCAGCAGATCATTTAGCATGTGCATGTGTTTTTTGTTGTTGTTTTTTGTTTCATATGTGTGCAGTCATGCCATCATGCCAAAATATGTCGCTTACACTGAGCAACAATTTCAATCAAACTCGGTTGAAGCATTTGGACATACTTGTTTCCAGATTTACAAAACCTGGTTGCACCTGCGCTTCTCCAGGCATAAATTCACAGCCTTTGAAAAACAATATGAAATAGTGTGTCTTTACCACAGGGTCTTTTAACCACTTCATGTCAAGAGACAAACCATTATGATCACTATGGGCTTAGGTGGAAGGCAACCGAACCTCATTTTGACACTTAAAGACATTTAATCAGAGATACGACCCCAATGTCAGAAAAAGAAACAAAAAATGGAGGGAATATTGCGTCTTACCTCATTCAGACCCAGTGAGGACGATGCTGCGCTGCGAGGAATCAGGCCAAATCACTGTCACTTCAGACACATGTGCCACCGTACAGCCTCTCACCAAGCGGTAAATGCTGCACTTTCCCAGCCTCCGTCGCCATACAGGCCTAGAGAGATGGTTGTGATACATTCATATGTTGCCAAAAACTCGGACTATGTGAAGATGTTGCTAAGCAACCTAAAAATAATCTTAAAAGGGATAAAAAGGAAGAGGGAGAGTAGAGAACAGCAACACGCTGCAGTCAGATCATCATGTGATGCCCGGGATCGTCATTATGGGCATCATGTGTATCGGCAGAGACAAAGAGACATGGACCCCATTTAAGATATGCTTTTGTCAGACAAGAGGCATGCACTGTCCTCCGTTAGTCACAATTAAGATGCCCTCTCGTCTCTCTTTTTCTTTTTCTTTTTTGGGAGGATCAAAGAGCTACCTTTGTGTTTGCCAACATCAAGGGAGCATGAGTGGTGAATTAAGGGCCCCACAACCCTGTTAGCCAAGGGGCTAAAACATGACCATCTGCCTGCCACAACCGTCTCCGCAAGGGGTCTGAGCAGACTGGAGCACACCCTCAAAACAAGTAACTTGAAAAAAACAAACAAAAACAAAACAAACAAAAAAAACTTCTTCTTAAACTAAAACTTCTTAATCCTTGTGAGATTATGATGTTTGCTTTTGTCATGCCCGGTCTTAAATTCTGGTCCAGGCTAAGGGAATCAGAGAATAATCCAGACACGAGAGGCGAAATAAATCAAAGAGCTCGTCTCACAGTGTGATCCTGAAATATGAATGTATCTTGA
This sequence comes from Dactylopterus volitans, assembly GCA_901007715.1. Taxonomy (NCBI): domain Eukaryota; kingdom Metazoa; phylum Chordata; class Actinopteri; order Syngnathiformes; family Dactylopteridae; genus Dactylopterus; species Dactylopterus volitans. The sequence goes on from CAAKHG010043325.1 coordinate 2,947, forward strand.
GGGGTTAAATAAAATGACACCTGCATGCTGTCTCAAGATGACCAGGAGTCAGAAAGACTCATATATATCTCTCGTTTGATTCAAAACGAGGTCTGCTTCAGACATGGCGCACCTCCTGTAATCCACATCGTGCTCTATAGCCATTTTTACGAGAACAACCATCTTTTTCCATCCAGATGTTCCGCCAATCAGGAGTCGCGCTGCTCTCCAGTGAAGGAAGGAGGCGGAGGAAGGAATGCGGCAGGATGCTGACTATTTTGGCTGTCAAACCCAGCGGCGATTAGAGAAGAAACGTCCCTCTCTTTTTGTTTTTTTTTTTCTTCATGTAAAATCTCCCGAGGATGATGGGCACCATGTCCGCCGCAGCTGCGGTGCTCTGGCTGGGCGCGGGTATGTATCGACCAACGCGGGGATATATATATGTGTGTGTATCTGGGAATGTCGGCGTCCGTGACAGTTAGCCCACTAGCTAAAGAGCTAGCCAGCTGCTGCGCGGCTGCCCTGCTCAGTTTTTCCAAGCCACAAAGGAGGAGACGTGGAAAAAAAAAACAACCCCCCCCAAAAAACAAAGCTAACTATGGGCTGGAATGCCGTTATTCGGACGTAGCAACCCAAAACGTCGAGCCTCGAGCGGCGCTTTTACATTTGGACTCCGACTGAGGAATACGTAGCTTGCTCGTGTCACGTTATGTAGCTCCAGTTACCTCTGGGGGAGCCGCGGATGCCCCCCGGCGAAGGCCCGCGTGCACGCGGGGCGCCGCCAGGTGTATTTTAGTGGCTAATTAAGCTGTTAGCGATGGCGGCATGTTAGCAAATCACAGCACCCCCCCCGCTGCTGCCGTTTCCCCGATGCACACGTTAATTCATTAGCAAAAAAATTGTACCGAGTCGTAGCCCGTTTATGTAGCATCCCGATCGAGGTAGTGAGGCATCCTCACGAAGGACTCCATGTTCACATCACCTTGACTCCTCGGTGATAAATGTTTTATGGCCCGATTATCAACATGAAGCCCCGCCACTCCCCATTTTATGATCTGATTGCCAGTATGAAGCCAGTTACTCGCCGTGACCTCTGAAATGCAGCAACGTTAGATGTCTGCCTCTCAAAAACAAAACAAAACACTTGGCCATGCTCAATATCGTCAACAAAGCTTCGTCAGTCTTCATCAACACCTTGTGGACACATCAGTCCAGTTCTCACATCTTTCTTGTGTTCATATAATATTAAATTAATACTAGAAATAATAGTTTTGGCGTACTGAGCACTGAAATGTTTGAGGCTTGGATTTTCTTTTTTAATGAGCTGCTAATCCCATACCTGCTACTGTAGAACAACCCGAAGAACGAGCTCTCAGTTACGTAGTTTATAACGATTCTTGAAAACTTGAGTTCAGTCAGATCAAGGTTTAAAAGGTCACAGTGTTGAATTCTGTTTAGTTTGGGGCTGTCCACGCCATATCTCCGAGTGGGCTGTAATTTTTCATTCACCTGTTGCTTCTGCTCTATTTTCTTTTTTGGTTTCTACTGTCTTCATCTTTTCGTCCTCTGAAATATTCATGCGCGTTTCAAAGTTTTATGTTTTCAGCCTTGTTAGTGAAAATGGCTCCACTTTGTTGAAACTGTTTTAGAGGGATATTGATTGATCTGGTGGACATTACTAGGCTGCAGTGTGTGTGGTACTTTTTAACTGTACTACAGTACACTGAGAAGATACAAAATCATTCATTAGAGTCTCTCTCTGTAATGAAATACAAACCTAAAGTACCAGAAACTACATCCTCTGAAAGTGGTCGCTAATTTGAATTGACATAGCTAAAATCATTTTAGTTTGTTGTTCACAAATTAAAAAAAAAGAATAACCTTTACAACCCTCTGTAACTTTAACAGATAAACATCAGCACCTCCACCAGTTCATTTTTTAATCTGACTTGCTGACATGTTGATGGCAGTCAGAAATGTGAATATCTGCCAGCACCAATAAAAGGCCAAAAAAAACAACAACAGTTAATCCCAAGCAAAAACAGTTTCAACAAAAAGGGTTTATGGCAGGAGTTTACATGATAGACTGGCAGCTAAGTGTTTGATGGCTTTCAAAGACACACTTGTTCCATTCATGCTTTTATTCATTGATCCAATAGTTTACAATGTGCATGCCTGTGATGCCAAACGCATGGCTTTGCATGACAGAACTGTCTTAATGGAGAGATCCGCGGGCTTGAAGCAGAGAACGGCCTTGTATCGAAATGGTGAGTGGGTATGTGCAGTGGTGCACTTCATGTGTTGACCTGCTATCCCCTCCCCCCTGTCATAACATAGTGTCACGCTCAACTGGTTCCCCATTAATACTGGCATTATTGTTTTCGGCTTGCTATTTCACAGAAATGCCTCCGTTTTAAAGTAACAGCAGTTCACTGAGCTTAAAATTTGCCTAAACCTCGTCCTCACTTGGAGTAGAATTTGTCTTAAATCATTAACAATGAAACAAAGGTCTATTTTCTACTGATTAGCACTGATGTAACACAGTGGGTGACACTAATCAACAATCATTTTACACAAGCCACTGATTTAACTTACCTTCGCAGACAAAGTTAAAGTGCTGTAAGGTTGTCGTGTGTTCTCCCTCGTCCTCCGCCATCGCCCTCTGTTCGCTGAGACCTTAGCTACTTTCACTTCCAGGTCTGCATTCAGAACAACAAGACTCAAACTCAACAGAGACAAGAACACAGAAGCAAACAGTAGTGAGCCTTGTTGTCTATGCTTTCCAGCTAAACACCAAAGAAGCACATGTGTTCCTCCTGACTCGTGCGACATGCACACATGAAGCCGATTCAACAGAACTAAAGGATATCCCTCCCTTGTCTCTGCCTCAGCTAGTTAGAGGCCCTAAGCTAGCTGGGTCTACAGATGAACAAGGGCTGTTTATTCTTGCCTCAGTTGCCAGCAGTATTTTTAACTAAGGCATCACCCTTGAGACTCCAGCTAACACAAGGTCGGGCCAGGAAAGCATAAAATCTGGTCAGCCATTTCCCCATCCCCCAAGGCCTGTTAGTTATTCACATTGTCATTGGTGGACATGCATGTCAGTTTCAAGTAAGGCGTATGTATGGCAGTGTGAAATTCACCCACAATACTAGCATGTGTGCGAGCACAATTATCAGTGTGCAGAAAAGCGTGGCGTGTAGGTGTTACCATCCTGCTGCCTGTATTTGAAGCAGGCAGGTTAGTCTGCGCAGTTCAGTATTAACCCATAATCGGTGATGTATTATGTCCAGTAGGAGCGCCACAGGTCATCATCTCGACAGCGCCCTGGCAGAAAGTCAGGCCGTCGCAAATAAGCAGATCCGATGCTATTAGCCGGATCTAAGTGTTGCTCAGTCAGTGATCGTTAATTTCACCGGCTGATCTGTTAAGTGACTAAGGAGACCCTGTGTCAGAGGTGAGGGCGGGCCGAGCCGAGAACCTGTGAGCTAGTCTGGCTAGCATAAGGCTTGCATGAGGAAGGTGCCGGTGAGGTCTAAACGTTTACTGTCGAGTCAGATCTTTGATGCTGATGGGCTAAAACACGTTTCAACTCCCATAGGTCATTTGCCATCCCTTAGACTATTAGGTGGGACTGGGCCATCTGGGCTCACTTGTGCATCTTTCTCCGCCTGATCTGGGGATGTGTCACAAGCGTTTAAACCACATCCAGCTGGACTGCGAGCAGAATAGAATAGCTGGTACTTGACCTTGAGCAGGGAGTCTGTGGCCATGGTTCTTTTGTTTGGTGAAGAATTGCTGAGGCCCAGTGGGTACGATCATTGAATCTGTGTGTGTGTGTGTGTGTGTGTGTGCATGTGTTCAGAGTGGCGTTTGTGGACCAGCTGGAGTCATCGTAGCGGGCGCCACCAGTGTGGTTGAACTGGATGAGGTTTTGTTCTTGGTATCAGAATAAACTGGATCATAATGTCATAGGTGTTGTAAAAAGAGGTGTGGCATGGATGAGTCACGCCCTGGCGCTTCTGTCAAGCCGTCCTTGGAACGATATGCAGTGGACGCAACCTCAGATGTCTGTGTGCAGCACCACATCTCGCGGCCGCTAAGTGCTATTGATTTTGTCAAGCAGCGACCAAGCCCTCGGGGACATCCGACATATGGCCAGTTCAGTGTCCATGTCAGCAGCCACAGATGTAGCCCCCCGTTTAACACACACACGGGACCGTTTTAAATCTTCACACTTCCAGCAGCTCATCAGTGCACTGTGATTGCAGTTAGGCAATTTGCAGCGCGGCCTTCTGGATTTCCTCAATAATTTGAAGATTACAGTGCCATCTAATCTCCTTTAGCTCCATTGTGCGTCCTGGTGGTAGATAACGAGCACAGATCACATGGCCACTTCCTCATTCGTGGACAAAGATAAAGATGTAAATCCTGCTCAATTACACTCCTCGGAGATTCTCTTTTTCAATCTGCTTGTGTTTTAAGGCAAGAGCTCAACGTATCATTGTTGACTCGTTTCATGTTTGGTGATATTTACGTAGAATATGACATTTTGATACTTGTGAGAAGATGAAGTGGGAGATAAAATTGGTAATAACCAGCAGCATTTTGCTATTAGGTAATCAAACATACACACACGCATATGCACGCAGGCGCGCGCGCGCGCACACACGCACACACGCACACACACACACACACACACACACACACACACAGGATTCTTAGGCCTTCAAGCTGCTGGATATATTTGGAGCTGTGTGTCTGCTGGCAAGAACTGCTCCAGCTCTCTTTCTCTCAACCTCTTGCAGTTCATAGCACAGTTTTCCCTCCCTCCTTCCCTCTCTCGCTCTCTCTCTTCCGACCCCTCCTTTTCTTCCCCATACACTCAGTCTCCCATGGCGATTAAAAATTGAGTGCCCACCCACTGAGGGAGAGAGAAAAAAGTGAGAAAAGGAAAAAGGCAGCGCAAAAAAAAAAAACAGCTGAAGGAAGATAAGTAGGCAAGAGAGAGAAACACTGGAAAAGAAAAAGGAGCTGAGGAAGAAATCACCTCCGGTCTTACATTGTACAAGCTTTCGTTGAGGGGCTGCCATTTTCCCAGCGATGCCCTTCACACAAATGTTTGCGTTTGAAATGGAGTGGGGCGCAACAGCAAGCTTAATGAAGACAGAGTGGGAGGCTGGCATGAAAACAACTCCACAGTCAGAATGGTTCCCTTTATTGTTGTTATTATGCACAGAGCCGCAGCCTTTCTCCTGAATGCATTGGTTTAGCAGTATGCATGTTAAGGATGGGCATTTAAAGACAGTTTCTATATTGATCACTGGGAAAATTAGCAATCAGTTATCAATTAATTGTCAATTCTTTAATGAAAATTCCCATTCCAGAAAATACTAAAGAAATGTGTTTTTTGACCAAGAAGAAATAATAGATCAGAAACAGTCCTTTTAAGTTAAATTTTGAACTGTTTAAATGTCAAACAGAAAACAAAACTAAAAACTTATGCGTCACTTGTAAAGTCCAGTCTGCTGATTGTTGTTGAGGAAGATGAGCGTGTCAACATGCTGCGAGGTGAGACGCCATCGCCGCCTGGTGACCAGCAGTCCAGCAGCTGGAAACAGCTGCTCTAAGGGTACCCAAGCAGCTTCACGTTTACTCTCCGTTTGCAGGGCTGCCGTGCATTCAGCTTTTTCTGTCTCCAAATCGTAGTTGCGCCCTCGTCTAGTTGCTGCCATGTAGCGCAATTCTTTGCATTGCTTCAAGAACCACACTACACAACACAACCTGGTTGATTTGCATGTTAGATCAACCTAATTACTTGTGATCGGAAAAAATTCTTACCAATCAGTTATTGTTCATTGATTAATAAAAATGATAGTGCTTAAAGCAGCTAATACTGTTGGCATGCTTGGCTCCACCTCTGTGAATCTAATGTGTTTACCTTTTCTAAGGGCCCAGGAAAGTGTGTAGTTTAGGTCATGTGTCTAACCCAAACGTTTGCTGTTTGTTTACACATGTATTAAAGCCCTCTATTCTTCCCCACTTGGTGCCGCAGGTCATTAATGATAACACCCACACGCACAAAAAAAAGCTAAAACAAGAAACTCTCAGCATTTAGGGACTGATTTCTTTCTTGTTTTTTTTCCGCCAATGTATTTCAGTGGTCACCATCTTGTCGAGATCGCACGCAGACCGTAACGTCTACCCGTCTGCAGGAGTGCTGTTTGTCCATGTTCTAGAAAGAGAGTACTTCAAAGGAGAGTTTCCTCCTTACCCCAAATCAGGTACGACCCCGCCTCATCCACATTTTTAGCGATTTGTTGCCGTGATTTATTGTGATAGGAATATCTCACCGTATGCATATCTATAAATATAGTAGTGTGTTACTTAATTGGCGGAAACTACAGGTAACACTCTAAAAGTTCAGCGAGCAGGTCTGAATGAACATCACAGGACTTCCATAGAGCATTGAGGGACATTTAACTAAACTGCTCTGCCTGCAGGTGATGCCAGCAATGACCCAATCACTTTCAACACCAACCTGATGGGCTACCCCGATAGGCCGGGCTGGCTGCGATACATCCAGAGGACTCCTCACAGCGACGGAGTGCTCTATGGCTCCCCCACTGCAGAGCACATCGGCAGGCCCACTGTCATAGAGGTGCGCAGTATTGATATAGCACGCCTGGGAAAGAAAAGGAAAGATGATCTAAATGTTAAAGAAAGGAAATAGCATAAAAATAATTAAGTAGTAGATTAAAAGAATCCATCCAGCTGAGTGATTTAAATGGAAAATGATATTATGTCTCGTCTGTGATAAGGAACACATAAAGTAAAACATGGATGTAATTTACGTGAGCTCTTCTGATTTGTATGCATCCAGAAGCAGCATGATAACAATGTTACACTCTTTGTCTTCAGACTTAAATGCTTTTTGTGCTCTCTTTGTCCCCCCATAAGCTACTGTAGAAATTCTTTTCCCAAAAGGCTTAACGTTCCCGGCAGCGTACATGTGCCTCCATACAGTGTCTCAGCCCACGTCCAGTATCTAGCTCGGCCTTGTCCACGGAGCTGTTGCCATTTAAGCTGCACTGATCTGGGCTTAAACTTTCACCCCTGTGTGTTGCAGATTACTGCCTATAACAGACGCACTTTTGAGACAGCACGGCACAACTTGGTCATAAACATCATGGCCACAGAAGGTAAACGGCGCCAGTATGAGAGCTTAGAGCAAACACACATCAGGCTCTGCAGCTTCCCTGATTAAATCCTGAGGGCACATTTGGTACTTAAACGGTGTTAAAAGGCTTCTCAAAAAGAAAATATTTCCTTTGATTACTTTTGTCAGCCATGACTAATCGATCATTTCAAGTGTAAAAATATTTACCTATTATGGCATTGTGAACAATAATTTAGACTCTGTACATGTAAAACATACTGTATATATGTATGTGAGTGTAAGAGTAGTAAAGACCATCATTTCACATTTACATGAAAATGTCAGTCACCACTGCTAATTCATGACAGCGTTTGTGTTTTTGATTTGAATATGCATTGCATCGTTGTGCAGTTTTTTAGATCGGTCTAAATTACTTAAAGTTATTTTGGGCCTCCGAAAAAACAGTCCATTGTCAAAGTCCATTTAACTGCTCTTCTGTAACTTTTAGTCATATCATATAATCTTTATCAGTACGTAAGACTTTGCCCCCTTGGCAAGCAGTCCCTAAAGTATTCCCAAGATGTCCTGAAAGTGCTCTGAAACCATGAATTTTTTATCTACAGAATCTTGAAAATTTAGCACACTCCATTTGCTGATGAAAATGGTAAGGCATGATTGGAAGCCACAAAACGGTAATTCATTGACAGGCGCAGATTCTTGATGAAGCAGCGCTCTACATCAGCAACGATAAATTGTTACGATATGATGCGAGCCACTGTGATCAATACAGTCTTTTGCTGAAACATAACTGTAATGAAATATATTAATATTTCTATGGCAACCACCTGTTAGCCCGCATCTCACACGATACACGCTGGCGTGTTGACCAGTACATGTAGTTCTGTATGAACTGAGACGGAGGAATGGTGAGCAGATGTTCACGGCGCGAGCGTGATATCACTCCTCCTATTCTGTGACGTCATCTACCATCTGGCGCAGGAAGGAGGTAACAGCGTGGTGGAGACACATCGGTCTCACTTTCACCACATCGTTGCTCTTCTCTCCTCCGTCTTCTCACAACCTTTCCCTCATTCCAGGTTTGTTTGTTGACTCTCGTCCTCACCGTTTCATACAGAGTTCCCCCTCCCCTACCAGGCCGAGTTTTACATCAAAAACATGAATGTGGAGGAGATGCTGGCTAGTGAGGTGCTGGGGGACTTCCTGGGAGCAGTGAAGAATGTATGGCAGCCCGAGCGCCTGAACGCCATCAACATCACCTCGGCTTTGGATCGCGGCGGCCGCGTGCCCCTGCCCATCAACAACCTGAAGGAAGGGTGAGGATTCTGGAGGTTGGACTGCCGGAAATACCGAGTGCTTTTCATGCCTGAGGGACTCTTGGTCCAGGTCTGAAAAGCTGAACCTCACCTGATTTCTCGCAGGATTCACTTGCTTTCTCATTTTCTATCTTAAAAACGGTGCAGGATAAGTGTTTAAATGTCATATGTATTTTTTGCTGCATACTCAAAATGCTTAAAAGCCTATATGCTATTCTGTGTGAGCAACCTGTCACCTGTCTGAATCAAACAAACTCCCTTTTTTTCCCCCCAACTCACTCATATTACGCTGACATCTTGTTTAATTAGGGCCCGCGGGACCCTCAGCTCTCAGTAAATTAGATGAGTACACTTGGCTGTCAGCACTGAAAGACACTGTCAGTTGGTTTGGTTCCTCCGGGAATAGCCCACATGAACGGCCATAAGCTGTGCATCAAAGATTCATGCTGATATTTTGAGAGATGAGAATGTCCGGAAGACTCGGAGGAGGAGAAATGCCTCGACTATTCCTCAGCATCAACATGTGAAAGGAGTCTTCTTTTGTCTTCTCCCCTCTTCTCCAGAGTGTATGTGATGGTTGGTGCTGATGTTCCCTTCTCATCATGCCTGCGGGAGGTGGAGAGCCCACATAACCAGCTGCGCTGCAGTCAGGAGATGGAGCCTGTAATCAGCTGTGACAAGAAGTTCAGAGCTCAGTTTCACATTGACTGGTGTAAAATCTCTCTGGTGAGGATTCTCTTTACTGATTTACGGTATGTGAATAGAAAATTGCAGGCTTTTGATACTGAGGAGAACCAGCACTCGGCCCTTTGCTTGTGCTGTGTAGGCAATGGTTTTGACTTAACACTGTAATTAACTAGAGGGGCACCACCGAGGTCCATGATATAGTTTCCGAGGGAGATCCCAAAATGTAATGGATTAACATTTTCCATTCTCTATCCCTCATGGGAAATGGCATGCTAGTGTTTTGTGTAATCCTACTAACCCATGGGCCCTCAGCGTAGACCTCTGCCTCTGTCTGATTGGCCTCGAATGTTAACGGGTTCTTCCTTTGCCCACTGAAGTTTGTCAAAACCTGGCCCGATAGTTTTTGTGTATTCCTGCTAACAAATGAACAGATGTAGCTGAAGATACACTCTCATTGAGGGCGTTTTTGTTGTTTTATTTTTTTTTTTTTAAACCAACATTCAGGTCACACTACCCTTTGCGTCACTCGCAGATGCTACATTAACTCCTGTTTGTTCACTTAGGTTGACATCAACAAAGTAATCCCAGTTTACATTTCCCGTCCTGACCCTGGCACCGGGATCCTGCCTGAGCTCGGGGAATACGACCCCCCGTCCGAGTCTCTGAAGAGCCGGGACTACTTTTCCGACTTCCTTGTCACGCTGGCTGTTCCCTCTGTGGTGGCACTAGTCCTCCTCTTCATCCTCGGCTACACTATGTGCTGCCGACGGGAAGGGGTGTAAGTGTGCTTGGTCTTAAGATTCTTTTTTAACGCAGCAACAGTATGAAAACCACATTAGAATCAGGATGGATAGTGCAGGGCCATGAGCAGCAGTGTACTTAGACAATAATCTGGATTGGAACTGCAGCTTACCATCACCATCCAGTTGTATGATCCATTTATATGAAGTTCTCCCATGAATACCTGTCCTAAGTTGTTGTGGTTTTTTTTTTTTGTTTTTGTTTTTTTTTGTTGTTAAATTCATCATGTCCTTCTTGATGTTTTTAATCTTAGCCACAACATGAATGACCATCCATCTACAATAACCCCTTCATCATTCTCCATCATTTACAGGCTGGCAGAGACGTGGCCCCTCACTCACTCAGTCATCTCCACATCCATCTTTGTCTTTACATTCACCTGTGTAGATGTCTCTTTTTAACTTTTTTAATATTAGTATTTAATTCATCCATTTTGTTTTGTTTCTAGGGAAAAAAGAAACATGCAAACACCAGCGTAAGTGTTTTACCTCTCCTGTGTTTTCCTTTATTTTCCCTGTCCCCTCCTTCCTCCGTTCGGTTTGCATTTTCGTCATCCATGTTGTCATCGATGGCTTTTCCATAACCATTCATGTTCTCATCCGTGTGTTGACATCCATTCATTCGATGGGCTGCTTAAAAAACATAATGACCAGATGTAAGGAATGAAAACTGCAATAATACGTGAAAGAAATTAATCCTCCGTCTGTAACATATCAAAAACGCAGCAAGTAAGAACAGACTGTATCTTGCAACTTCAGCCAGGCGAGTCAGCGAGAGGTGACGGTTGATGTGAACGTCTGTGTTGCGCATGCATAAATCCGGAGCACAGCTACCACAGCAGATACAAACAGTTAAAGTAAACGGAGCATTGCACATAGGATGGAACACATTAACACCAGCGACCATTTATGCAACACAATCTGCCACATGTTAACTACGCTGGCTCTCCCTCTCCAGCATCCAGCTGGTTCACCACAGCTCCATCCAGAAGTCCTCCAAGGAGCTGCGGAGCATGTCTAAGAACCGGGAGATCTCCTGGCCGCTCTCCACCCTGCCCGTCTTCAACCCCGTCAGCGGCGAGGTGGTGCCGCCCATCCACCCGGACAACTACGAGACCACCAGCATGCCCCTCATGCAGACACAGACGTGAGTGGAGGGATTACTGGCTTTAACATGGAAGGGAAAGCATTCGCTCACATGCTCATGCGAGCACATTAGAGAACACACACTCACACACACATGCACCCATGCTCATTAGCAGGCATGCAGCTGTATGGCTTATAGGCATCATTATGGGGAACATAAGACGAAACAAAACCAATATCGTTTAATCTTGTTTGCAGTGCTTTCTGACTGCTCCGTGTTTACGACTAAAGCCACAATGATTAAGTCGGGGCTCCACAAATTCGACGGCAGTTTAAGAGGTTCAAGTTGTCCCATGATTTCTCCTAATGTGCTTGAAACTCGGAACAATTTGCAAATATAAGTACGACAAGCTTTCACATGATACCAAATGCTCTTTCAAGCGGACGTCTGCTGAACTGACTAAAATATCTGATTCCAGGAACCTGCAAAACCAGATTACGATACCACAGCAGCGGCCATCAGGTTAGTATTGACCCCAGCCAATCACTGTGCTTCACTCCACCTGCATGTGCACTGACCTAACTGTTTAGTGGAAGCGGGGGCACTTAGTGGAGCACATACAGTTACTCCAGCAGGGTCCATGTCATATTCCCTGAGGAAATTGTCCTCATCTGCCCCGAAATATAGTAGGTTATCTCCCATCGCCCGTGATCCGTCCCCGCGCCGACCCTCACGCTCAACAGCCTGCTAGTTTTTGGTGTAATCCTCGCAGAGGGGCATCCCGAAAACGCAGACCTCTGCCATAGGTCATTTATTCTAAGGTCATGCATTCATCCCAAGATGTTTTTTTTTTTTTCCTTGGCCACTTTATTTTACAGAAGCAGCTGTCATGTATATGCTGTTAATTTTGACAGTTTATTTCGCCGTTCAATTTTTACCTACTAAATAAAACGCTTAAGACTACAGTGTCATTTCCTTTTGCTGTTTTGTTAACCTTTCATCTGCCCTTTATTAATCTCCCTTTTTCATTACGGTAAAGAGCCAAATGCAAGCAAACTTTATTCAAATGGATATTGATTACTGGGAGAACATCAGTTTTCAGTCCCAAAAGTGGCACAAGAGCTTCATGTCCTGTGTGTGACCCGATCAGTCTGCTATTGGTGTGTGAGCGCCCTCTTGTGTGCAGTGATCAGCCGCATGACGGCTCTGGTACTAACCTCTTGCTCTCTCTGTTCACTGCTAACAAAGGAGAAAATTATGTCATGTCAACATTTCGAAGGTTGGAGGTGGGTATACGTAAAGGAATCTAAGCCGATTCATGCCGACGTTTGATATGATCAATTATAGAAATGTCTTTGTTACAATAGAAAGAAAATCACTTCCAATGAAGGCTTTGTGTTGTTATCAAATTAATATCCGATAGCGCTTCACATTTGTGGTGATAACATTTTAAAACCGCTGTCCCCATTTATTTTAGGTAAATGGTATTCCTGAGGAGAGGAAGGTGACTGAAGCACTGAATTTGTGACCAGAAACCAGCGTTTGGAATTGACTTTGTTTCCATGTTTTTTCTAGTATTTGTGCCGGTCTGCATGCCCCAGAAGTGTCTTATAAGAATTTTAGCATCTGTTCTCTTTAACACCTTAAAGAGTCTGTGCAGAAGACAACAAGAGAGCTTAGCTAGTTATTAAAAATTTGAATATTTTGGAATATCTGTTAAATGTTTAAAAATATATATAATTTGTATTTTGCACAGTGGTCCTCTTGGAGGAAAAGGGAGTTTTACACAGTTAAGTTGTCATGTTATAATGTAATGTGTCACATGATAACAATAAATTCTTTAAAAATTATTTCTTTGGTGTGCCTTTGTCACAATAATAAACACTAATAATCACTAAGTCACTCAAAAGTTTTGATTTTGTTCCAAAAACAACACAGAAACAGCACATTTTATGAAGGTATTATTAACAATGTACAACAGAATAAAGGCATTTATAAATAATATGGATACATTTCACATTTTTTAAGAAGTCACAAATTTTTTTTTACATGTAACATATTTCAAAGAGGCCCTGCACAGGGTATAAATAGTTGTTGCTTTTACACTACTGAAAATATTCATCGTATTAAGGCCTGAAACAACTAACGGATGTCTAGCGGTTGATCTGTAAGGTGAGTGAACTGAAACATGGAAATTCCATCATCAACCCAACAATGAGGTGATTCTAAATATCACAAATGTATTTGGCGCATAAGTCAATTTGAGATCACAACCTGAACTGTACATCATAAGATAAATGACAGGGAAAACGTGAAGCCATATTTGGAGTAACTGTGGACCCATGTTTGTTCGTTTTTTGTTTTTTTTTCCTTTACAGAGAGGCTACATCAGTATGTTGGAAATGACCAACACTCAAAATATCATCTTATAGACTGAATATTTCACTGAAAATTCTTGTTCTTATATAAGCTTGGACTTGACAGTACAAATATTTTTGCTACTTTTCTGTGTTCTGCCGAATGAACACAAAACATTTGAGTTACCCAATAACAAAAAATGTGCTTCTGTGATTGTGTCATGTTCGAACAAACCTCCAAGATGAAACAACGTAGTTGATAAAAATAAATGTGCAAACCTCTCACAGACAAGAACGTCACTTGTCCGTCCAGCGACAAAACATCAAACTTTTTGTTTGTCCCCCCCCCCCCCTGTAAGCAACAGTAACATGTCTTCTCAGCTCGGTAAGTGCGCGACCGAGTGTTTTAAAATGTGGAGTCATTACAGATGTGTGTAAAAGCCACTGAGGAAAAAAGCTGCATGTTCGAAAGGCATTCAGTCGAAGAAATATATCAAATCTTAGTTCCACTTGTTCACCCGCTGACCAAAAACGTTCACTGGCTATGACAGCGGTGATTTTTTTTTTTTTTTAAGCTGTTAGTTATGTTGGGTTTTTTTTTTTTTTTTAAAAATATGTGCAACCCAGTGCTTTTTTTTCTGCCATAGCTTTGAGGCATGAAGTTTAAAAAAAAAAAAAAAAAAAAAGCTGAGGCATTGCTGTATAAAATAAGTCTCTCGCTCAGTCGTACAACAACATTCTCTATGAAATGAGCTGATAGGATTAGTAGGTGGCCAATGGACTGTTAAAGGCTCAATGAGTCTGAGGCAGGTAATCATCTATGAGATGCTGGGATGGGTACAAAAGTGATCTATGTAATAGCTCCTTCACAAAACAGCAGTCATTGGCGCAAGATTACAAAAATGAAAGCCCCCCCCTCCCAAAAAAAAAGAGAGAAAAAAGTATAAAATATAAGCTTAATTTAAATAATTAAATACTGTACATATAACATAGAATTTTCAGAGCTACAGCAGAGTGACCATGGTACCTTTCAGCGCGAGGCAAACATTTCTAAGGTTACTCACAAAAACATTAGCAAAAATATGTTAAGGGAACAATTGCACTCCAAGTTTTTTGTTTTTTTATAACTTTAGTATCGACCACTTGTGATCGGCCATGCCAGGTCTTGGTCCGCATTTTTGCATAATTTGCCATCTAATACTAATTTTAAGTCACCCGAGATACTGTACATTTTTTTTCATTTTTGATCGTAGAACGCGGCGTGCTTTGTTTTCTTTCTCGTGACTGAGCAGATGTCTGAATTCTGCAGGGCAAGGATCCACCTGAGTCAAAACATCTGTGGCTGCTACTGCGATGTGGACGGATGTGTGTGTGTCCCGTGAGTCAAGTGAGTGACGGGAAGTAGCGTATGTTGTAAAAAAAACAACGCTGGGGGGGGCGGAGGGACGAGAGAAAAAAAAAAAAATCTACACAGCAAACAAGATGTTTTCAAATGAAAGGACCCTTTTTTTTTTTTTTTTGCTTGAAATAAAATCCCACAATTTAGCCCCCGTCCCCTCTTCAATCGACACCAGATCATGTAAACGTCTAAAGCGTATTACTCTTTTTTCTCTCTCTCTCTCTCTCTTGCACTTTGCCCTGAAAGGAGCAAGCCCCTCCTATTAGGGCGTTTTTGTTTTGTGTGGTTTTTTTTTTTCCTTTTCTTCAGTGTGTGACTTTCACAGCAGTATAACAGTACAGTCTGCTCACACATGGTCAGCAGTGAGACACTGTTCTCCCACAGGTTCATGTGTTGTCACTCAACACTAACGAGGTTTCGGCGCCCGCGTCCTCTGGCGGCTCCGGGCGCCGCCGGGCCAACTGCTGGCTTGTGCCGCGCATAACGCTCGAGAGGAGGGTCTCCGGCGAGTCCGCTGAGCCCCCGCGGCCCTCCAGACAGGAGGCTTCTCTCAGGCGCCGGGCGTGGGCTGGCCGCCTCTGCTGAGCACCAGCACGGCCAGAACCAGGAGCCCCGCCGCGCCCAGTCTCTTCAGCAGGGCCACGCTGTCTTTGGGGATGACCACCTGGGCGAGGTCGTTGGTGATGAGGGAAATCTCATGGGCCACGCAGACAAAGATGAAGGTGCTGACCATGATGTTGAGCGAGGGGTTCCCTGGGATCAGGATCAGAATTCCCTTGGTGTCTGCGGCCAGCCAGATGTGGTACTGGCAAATGAACAGCTGGGGAGACAAAGGGATGCGCGTTGCACTTTGTCTTGCTCGCCTCCAGGGAGCAGCAGAACAACATTCTTGCTACTTTCATGCTTACTTCCTTGTTCGATTGTCATTACTTTTCACTGTTTACGCATTTCTTCTCTATCTCGTATGGTCCTCTATGTATTTTGCGCAATGGCTGATTTTCTGAGGGGCTACTCAAACAAAAGTCCACTGTTATGTTGTTGCAAGTCACAAGGTGAGTCTTACCTCCAAGGAGATCTTTCCAAACCATGCAAAGAATGAGCTATATATAGAGCGGGCATAGCCAGGAATGTTCCTGATTAGAATGAAGGCCAAAATCTGGGGGCAAGAGTGAAAGGACATTTCTTACCACCACAGCATGGCGACACTGCAGTGATGAAGCAGCAGAGACGCGCAGCACAGTTACTGAGTCATTATCTGTAATCGTGGTCTGTTTAGTGAAGTCCAGCCATTTCCTGGAGCGTTGATGCAGTACCCCTGTGTCCTGATGACCTTGATCTTGTACATTCCTAAACTCTGTGTATTAATGATAATTATCTTTGGATGTCAGTGAAGTTTTTTTTTACAGTTGAACAAGGACAAAACGGAAGGACTCGTCTATTGGTGCAGAGGCTCAGAAACAGGGAGTTGCAGCTGTTTTCGGTTCTTTGTCTCTGGATAGCGAGAGTGAAACTGGAAGAGCCACATCCGTCATGTGACGAGATCAGCCTTTTACCGTCTAAAAAACATTTCAAAAATGAGGGGCTTTCTATCAAAGTCGAGACTGAGAACTGAAACCATGCGTTTATAACGCGCCGACCAGAGGGTCCACTGGAATGGTCCATTCACCGGCCTCCCACAGGCGGCTGTGCAGCGACTACAGCTGATTCAAAATGCGGCTGCACGCCGTCGCACCAGAAATAAACAGTATGGACACATTTCTCCTGTTCTCAGATCCCTGCACTGGCCAAATGGCCTTGAATCTCAATGTATAGGAGGCAGGTGGACTATATACAAACCAAGAACTCTCGGGTCCACAGGCGGCGGTCCTTTATCCGGCCCTCATGCTAACTATAAAGCAGGGGACGCTGCCTTCTGCATTTAAGACCCAAGTAGATGGAACAACTCTGCCTGAGGACCAGAGAGGCTCCCGCACTTTTAAAAGCAGGTTAAAAACCTTACTTTTTAAAACAGACTTTTGCTAAATTCTTGGTGGGTGCTATCAATATTTTGACATTATTTTTTTTTATGACTGCAGTGACACCTGTTTTTGCATTTTTCTCTTTTGCATTTTTATGATTTTGTTGTGATTGTAACTTTTATGTGCAGCACATTGTGTTGCCCCGTGTAAGAAATGCGCTATACAAATAAAGCTCGACTCCTTGACAACAACCTACCTATGACACAGGGCAGCTTCATGGGATAATGACATCACACTTGTATTGACACAAAGAAAAGCTATGACCAACAATTATTCCAACCTGACTTGACAGACATGTTTGCTGGAACACCCCACATGGTCCGATAAGAATACATAAAGAGACAATATTGTGAACATACCTGCACCACAGAGATGTATGGATGCATCTCGTTGCACTCGGTTTTGTTTTTGCAGTTGCTGGCCCAGACTGAGTAAGTCTGCAATGACGAGCAAACAGAAAAACAAGTCTTCAGTGATAACAAAGAGGAGGAGGTGGCTGGCTTAGCGTGAGTGTGTGTAACAACTTGGTCTCAAGCCATTTCTTGAGTTCATCTCTACATCATTGAGCCCAATCTCGTCATCCCGCCGGCTGGGACCTTAATGTTTCAGTTCTTATGTCACCAACCCTTATTCTCCACCCTCAGAAGTTTGTGTCCAGCCGGTTTTTGCATGTTGGAAACGTCGGACACCGACTTACTCCAGACTTGCACACAAAACTGTTCGCTCCAGACTTTGTTTACCCCATGCTGCCCACTCAGGAAACAATTAGCAAGTCATTACCAGCAGAATGTTTACGCTGGTAATGACAGATGAATTAGCTGTACATAGCGTGCGAAAGGTTTGCTCAGTGGTTTTATTTGGGAAACAACTGGACCCTGTGGTACTTTTATTTCAGTGGACGGCTTGATAGATCTCCAAAAACGCCTATGAAAATTTAAACTGACCACTTATCGGGAACCAGCATGGTAAGGTTCTAGCTTGAAGTTGTTTTTAAACTTACATAACAACAGTCCTAAAAAGCCTCAACTGTGCTTCGGCGCAATCTGAGGAGACAGAATGCATTCTGGGGCAGCTGAGAATGTCCGGTTAGCTGACGATACACTCACATAAGTGTCTGCTAACTGTTTACGCAGCTCACACCAATGTCAGGCACCATGTGGTTGAAATGCACCGCGTACTACATTTTCAGTCATCTGACACTTTGAATGAATGTTCACACATGGGCTCAGTCTGACATCGCACGAGGGTCAAGGCAGGATTAAGTCTGAACCAAAGATCTGCGCTCTCATCTGGAGCGTCTTCAGAATGATGTCTACACAGGCCCAGGGTGGCAGTGGGTGACCAAACTGTTGATGTGAAGAAAACATATCATAAACTTACAATAAAGGAGATGACGGAGAGGAAGAGGAGCACATTGGAAATCCTCACTGAGAAGAGAGCCTCTCCTTTTCCTTCAAAGAGCACCTGCCGTTTCTGAAGCACCAGGTAGACAAAGGCGAAGAACATGCCGTGTATCACCGCCTGCAGCAGAACATTACCTCCTTAGAGCTCGGTGGCGTCTCACATTGCAAAGAGGGCAAAGACTGACTCTGAAGCTTGCGTGCATCTGGAGTGTAACGCATTTGACTTACAAATCGGTCAAGCTTCCATCTGAACCACCACTCATTGATGCTTCCGTTCAACTCAAAAAGCTTTGCGATCGGCCACACGGAGAAGATGCCCTCAAAGAAACCCTGGAATCACAAAGCCAGAATGTGCATAAGCAGGGTTTCAAACGAGGACAAAATCATGAGTGCGCGTTTAACTACGACCACTTAGTTTTCTAAATCCAGACAAATTGTGCGCGTTTCATTTTTATCACCCGGACTAACTGAATTTCTTTGAAAAGTGTCATTCACACAAACACACACACAGCAGAACATTCTTCAACCTAAAGATATGCTACCCATATGCCTTTAAATTCAGGATCTAGACTCTGAGATGGCGAGATTGAATTAAAAAGGCTGAACAAACTTAAAAAGCGAGGCTCCCATTTGGCCCAGCGGGATTGCACGCATTAAATTCACTCACCTGTGAATAAGCAAACAGACAGATGAACAGCAGGAGACCCATTAACTTGGCTAAGATCCCGAGATGCCACATGCCGCTACCTGTTACATACACAAGACAGAAATGTAAAAATGACAACCTGATGCCAAACATTTAAGACAGACGTCGAATTCATGGCGAAAGATCAACTTTGCATATTATGGACGGATTGAGAAAAGTGAATGAAACACATTAACATTTTCTCAGGCTTGTAGCAAAGGAAAAAAAAAAAAAAAAAAAAAACACCTACTGTTGGCCCTCTTCTGGAGGATCTGAGGCCACACAGCCAGCGTGCTGTAGATGATGACAAACCAGAAGGTGACCAGCGGGACAAAGTAGTAGAACTGGTAGGGTCGGTCCATCACCACACACAGAACCAAGACCAGGAAGTTCAGCCGGAAAAGCACCTGGAAATGCAAATAGATGAGAGATGCAGTTCTCAGACCCTGCTGGATGTTGCTTTAATAGGAGTCTTTGGTGCTCTTATCACACGCGCGTACGTGTCTCCCGCTACAAGCCTGAACACACTCAAAACGCACTGAGGATGCAGAGGTTGTCTGGGCAACAAGCGCTCACATTCATTTCACCGCGCGTACATGAACGTGTCCTCGGCTGCAATGAAGGAACCGCCTCCTCGAGTCTCGTCTCGCGTGTAAGTGGGAAAAAGCGGACTTTAGCGTCATGATATTTTGACTGCTTGAGAGCTGACTGATATGACACACTCAAGGGATTTAAAACTGAAATTTTTGGCTCTTTACCTGTTTAACTATTGGCTACATTTAAGAAAGGACTATCCTGGATTGGCTGAGAAGACGCCGAAATGCCTTCCTGTCTTTTCCAACAACCTACATGCGTGTTTTGACTTTTCAACTTATAAAGTACTTGCAACACAACACAGAGCTTAGTCTACATGTGGACAAAGTTTGCCACTGACGGACATTATACGCAGGCCTGACAAACGGTATAGCAGCCACAAAGCCCACCCCTCTCACGAGTGCTCCTGTGTTCTCTCCCTCTCTTTCCCAGACACAAACACGTAAAATACTATTGTTTGTTAAAATAAGTCTCAAGGTGCACGATGTCAGTAGAATGATTAGCCTTTTCAAATGCAAATTTTATTTTCATTACATTAACATACATGGAGAAAATATATTAAGAACTGTATATATATTTTTTTAACATTTACCACTGTGTTGTCAGTGGGTTTGCGCAGGGGTGCCCAGCCTCAAGCTAACGCTATTGGGTGACCTCAGTATGAAAACTCCTGCTCTGGAGTATGAATCAAATTGCTGTATTGCCGGACACAGTTTGCCCAGTAGGATTGATCATTTGCCAAGATCTTAAGATCCAATTTCATAACTGCACTCACCTGGCACACTCTGTACAGTCCAAAGTCTCCCTTGAGCCAAAAAAAGGAAAAGTGCCCATAGCCAGTCTGAAAAAGGTACGCTGCCACCAGCACCCGCACATGCATGTACACTGGAATGAACTGAGAGAGAGAGAAAACTTATGAATGCCTTTTAATCAAACATCTGCGTCTGCGTGTGTGTGCGCGCGCGCGGCCTCACAGCAGATTACTTCCAAATGGATATGTGGGAGACCGATTCAGCACTCACAGCGCTGGCTCCAGATATATGATAGATGAGGATGACCAGCTGCATCCAGCCCTTCCACTCATCCGTTTGCTCGCGGTTGAGTAATTTGGCCTTTGTGGTGAAAGAAGTAAATGACACTTATTGTACTTCAATACAGCACATTATCAACCAGTGTGACATACGCTGCACAGATTGTTAGTTGTTTGACAATTTTATGAAGGCTTTTCTAATGTTTCCACGCACTATTCATAGGTCCGATGAACACGTAGCTCGCAGTGAAACAGACTTTATAATCATCAGTCACATTTGAAATTGCTAAGACTCAACACTGATATCTTTGCAGTCACATCCCTATCCGCTATATTCAGGGCACAGAAAGATTCAACTGTGTTTACCTGGAATCATAAATACTGCACTTGCGCGCCATTGTCTCACCTCTTTGCTGTTCTCACTGTAGAACACCCCCAGGACAAATATATAGATGAGCGGGATGAAGAACGTAGAGTGAGTGTAGAACTTCTGCTCTTTCATGAACAGATCAGCTCTATCACAGAGGTAAAAATATCCCATGATGACCCCCATCCTGCAGAGGGCCTGGAAAGGCGCCTTCGGGCCCAGGGGGACGGCTGCAGTCACTGGCTTCTTCTCCTCTAGACTCTCCACATCGGGGGGAACCAGTCGGCGATGGCGGTTGTTGCCCAGGACGTGAAGAACCAAGAACATGAGAGCGGAGCCGATGAAAAAACACGCAGAGAGTTTCTGAAGGAGGTTGGGGGGCGGCAACGTCTGGCAGCAGGAGCCATCGATGGGCCTCAGCTTCTTGTTGCACATGGAGTTCATGAGGACCATGGCGCCCTGACGGGGACAAAAGATGGTGAGCGGGACATGAATAAAATAAAACAACATGGTTAAATAGAGCTAATTATAACCGATATTGACATAAATTACCACGTTCCTGGCGCTCTCAGGCAGGTGCAACCCATCGTCTGACTGGGTGATGGTTTCCAGGGCGGCCTGGCGGGATGCAGCCAGCAGCTTGACGCGGGACTTGCCGCTGCGCTTGCTGCTGTTGAGCACGTCCACTGCCGCCTCGTTGTACAGCTCCAGCTGCTGGTTGGTGATCATCTTCCGGTTCTCGCTCAACACTTCCTCATTCACAGGGTCTGGCGGACAGTTTTGCACAGGTTCAGTTGAGAGGCGGCGTGCATGTGAGGATGACAGTCACGCAATCCTGAGTTAAGCTGAGAATCCGCGTTGGATTCCGGCAACTACAGAGCGAAAATATGGTGTGCCGTGAGTGCAACCAAAACTTTATTCATGGCACTTGTTGGTGTAATTTGAACCATGGCGAGCCCGTTTGATATAGTATTCCCATGAGAGAAACTGCAGGCCTAAGGAAATCGTCCTTTTACGTCCCAGCTGAGAAGACGGATCATAAAGAGCCGCTTTGTCCTCCGTGAGAAGCTCAGCCTACCTTGCAGGACCCAGTAGACTTCTCCATGGTCAGCCAGCTTCTGCAGTGGAACTGCGATGGCGCTCAGATTGACTTTGTACTGCTGCAGGGTCTCGCTGCTGCCACCATGTAACTTGATTGACCACTGTTGCAAATGGATAAATGGATGAAAGTAAGAGGGGCATTATTCTGGCACCGTCGTGTTTATGTCTGGGGTAAAACGTGCAAACACTGCCAAACATTTGTTTCTAAAATCTCACCGTGGCAGCTCCAAGGATGACAACATCTGGCTTTGTTGCGTGCTCCTGCAACACATGGCAGGAGTTTCGAAATCAGATCTATGTTCAAATCCCCCAGGCTCATTTAAAGTGAAGAAACTACCCCAACTGTTGGATGGCGAAACTTGACATTTATACTCACGTGCGTCCATAATATCAAGCGCTCCTTCATCGAGTTATTTGCCTCTGGATACCACAGGAAGTCCTAAACGCAAAAGTAGGCGTAGATGTTTTTATCAGAGCATGCTTTTAGAGACTCAAGAGGAGGACATGAAACACGTCTCGAAATAGCTCACCACATTAACAGAGGAGCTCTTATCTTCAAAGGAAATGTCCTCGTGCTTCACATATTACATGGGGACAGACACAGAGTGAGAGAGCCTGTTAGAGATGCTGTCCCTCTTTCTCCCTGCTACAGATCAGACCAGTTAAGTGACAAACGCTGCATAGCTGCAACACATTCTAGCACACTTGAGTTCTAGTGCAAAGACATTCATATCAACCTGGCTTTTGTTTTTAGTTGCAGTTCATTCTTCCAAAGCTACTTCAAACAGGGGTTTCTGCTGGTAGTCTCGTGCTTCTATGTCAAGAATTGACTTTTAAGAAACAAAGTAACAACTAGTCAATCACAAACGCTCAGTGGCGTTAATATTTGCAGTTCTTCCATGTCAGAAAAAATAATGACCAAGCGCAAACCCTCATTTATAGAACTGAAGGAAAGGAAAATCTGAGAGACAGCTATATCCATCGCTCAGATCACAATCACTGTCCCACTTCTTGTTCCATAACTCTTGATACCTCTGCAATTTACCACGCAAAACCCTGGATTTGGATGGTGATCCCGACAACAATACCTTGTTTCCATCTTCTCTTCTCCCGGGGTTAATAATTTTAATGAAGGAGTAAAATAGCTGCCTGATTCGTGAATCACCGAGAAAGGCCACTCGCTTTTCAGCAAGGCAGGTTTTGGCTTCACTGTAAGACAAATAAAAAAAAAAAAACAAACAAAAAAAAAAAACACTGAAAATTGTACATCTTTGTGGTACATGGAAATTATGCATGAGGGCAGTTCATTGTCTGTAACTTAATTCTCACTTAATTAGATATTTGGCTCATTAATTCCCTTCCACACCTACAGACACATACATAAACAGGCATGCACAACTCTAACGCTGCACTTGGAACTCTGTCTCAACTGTGGTTGTACACTGATCAGCCACGGCATTAAAACCCACTGAGAGGTGGCCCTAATATTTTGTCACCGTGGTGCATATGAGTGGGATGACCAAAATATTAGGTACACCTCTCACTATAAATCACGACAGTTCAAAAGCATCACAGTCCCAATAACAATCATTAAAATATGTCGACACCTCTCTAGAACAGTTTCAATATAAACTCAACATAAAACTCCTCCTGAAGGGAGAATTTATTGCAGGGCCGTTGCACGATATTCTGTAGTAAACATGCAGTGGTTTTAATGTTAAGGCTGATGGGTTTCATCTGCCCCACAGTGTGACTCACATGCTTTTGTATTTGTGCATCATGCAGCCATAAGGCTGCCATACGTTCTCCCCCAAGTAACGTCCTCTGGACAGCAGCCATTCACATGAATCTCCGCCTGGAAGCAAAACACAGAAAACCCACTGGTAGAACCAAAGAAAGAAAGAAAGAAAGAAAAAAGAAAAAACCCACTGCTCATGCTTTCACCCTTATCACACTGACTGAAACCTGCGGTCTCAATAGTTTCCTGGCTTTTCATTCAGTGCTGTCAAAAGACTTGTGTACAATACACGGCTCAACAAGGGGCCACAGTACAGAATGAAGCCCTGGGCAATTTAACGCAGCCATAAATCTCTCCCAGCCATTCAATTATGTGCAAAATGAATAGGGCCATCTGCAACTGAATCAGTCCATAGAAACTGGCGAGCATGAAGGGTCGGCGGCCTGGCGAGGGACACGGCCGTGTAAGCGCCATCATCAGCCAGCGCAGCTGCTCGCTGTGTGTATACACACACACACACACACACACACACACACACACACACACACACACACACACACACACACACACACAGAGGTCTGTGGGTCCTTCACCATTTCATAATCCAAGTCCGCTCTGAGCGCCCCGGCTGGCAGGTGGACGCATGCCACGCCGGCGACGCGCTGCGGTTCAAATGCGGACCAGAGGCATGAGTGCATGGCGGGTCCCGGCGGTGTGTAATCAGGGAGCCCCGCACCTGAACGCGGGTGTCACGCAGCCGCGGTCGCCTTCGGCCGGCGCGGGAGCGGAGAGCCAGCCGCAGCGGCGCTTGTCAACAGGCGCGGGCGCTCCATTAAGCCGAACCGACACGCTTTCTAAAGCAGGAGGACGCGCATGCAGCGCCGGGGGTGCTCCGCGCCTCCCGACGCCACAACCCCTCATGAGCGGCTCACAACCGTCCGCACACGGGCTGACAGGCGCATGTAAACACGGCTAAAGTCGGAGCCGCGCTAGCTTTAAACAACTAGCTAGAGGGGGGTACGGAGGCGCTCGGCGCGACCGACTTCACGCCGGGCAGCCGCCAGGCTGCTTAATGTCAGGCTTGTAGCCGGCGCGTCCTCCCCGCTGAGAGCGAAGACTGGGCGAACGCCGCCGCATCCATCCGCAGGGAGAAGCGAGCGCGGGGCACAGGCGGGCAGCTAGCCACCGTTAGCATTAGCGGGTGTCATCGAGCGCGGCGTCCGCGAACGGGGAGACCACTTACCCCCATAGTACCGCGAAACGGTGTGAGACAGGATGAGCAAAGCCACGACCACCAGCGATATGATTTTGGCGTTCTTGATGGTGAAATGCTGATTTATTTCGCGTTTGCCCAGGCTGTAGGCCAGGACCGCCATCTTTGCTCCTCCATGACAACAAGCAGCTGTGGCTGTGAGCTCTGCCCGGGCTGCTTCCTGCGACGCCGCCTCCACCTCCTCCATCACCAATGAGCGAACCAGGGCCAGAACAAAAGGAGTTTCAGTAAATCCACCGGATTATTTTTGCCAGACTACCACTAAAAAAAAATAAAAAAAATAATAATAGTAATCGGGGCTATTTGCGTCTGCCTTACTCGCATGGAGTCTTGCCAGACGAGAGAAAGCTAGTGGGAGTGGTTATCAAGTTTATGGGAGTTCAGTAAACTACAGATCACAGTTGATAATCGAAGATTTTGACCTCTCGGACGGGTTCAGTGTGAGCTATGAATGCAGTGATACTGGTTTTTTTTAAAGAAGAGGGCAAAGGAGTGGCTTAATATTGATCGTTTTCTGTACAACCCGCCGCTGCCAAGAAAGGCCAGCCTCGTTGCACCTGTTGTAAAGCATAGTTTCCAAACATCCCAGATTTATCAACATCTCCAGGCAGCTAATAGAAGCTTCTCTACTTGTCAGGTTTAACTTGAGGGGCCCCGAGTAGCTGTAATTCCGCTTAGTCAAATAAAAAGATAAATTCATTTTCACTTCACGTTGATTCCTAATCCTTTAGCCTATGGTGTTGTGTGATTGTTGTGTCGTGTATTTGTTTAATTAAGCTTTCAACTGCAACATTTCAATTTGATTTAATAATTTCATTTGCAATCATATTTCCAATGTGCACATACAGTAAATAAATCACGTTAGTTTTCTTTCAATTTGATTCAGCTACTTGAGGTAGCGGTGTGTATTTTTCAGGGAGATCTATTGGCGGGGACAGAGTTATCATATTTATTATCATGTGTGAGTGTATGACAACCTGAAACTATAATTGTTGTGTTCTCATTGGCTTAGAATGAGCCCTTGTGTACACAGGGAGCACTCCATGTTTCTGTACCGCAGAAGGAACGAAACAAGGACTGGAGATGAGGTTTGTCCTGCGTTTGTCACAATACCACTTTCTGATACTGTTCTCATACAGTATCAACACAATCATTCGGTCGTGTCTTCGATGTTCTGTGGCTCCCATCACAGTGGGAAAAACATCCTCAGAGTAAAGGGAGGTGTGACAGTAGCTGGATTAATTTGGTTGCAGTTTGCAACCTCACTGCAAGATGTCACTATTGTACGCACTGGCCCTTTATTTTTTTGTATTTTATTTGCATTTGGAAAACTGAAGTAAAGAGTTCCCTGTGCACGTCCGGCTGTCACGCCGGACAACCGTGAGCTTTGTTTCCTGAGGGAAATAATATGAGCCTTAAACTGCTAAATGCTGTACTGGATAGGAGGTAATTGTCTGTAGGTTCATCATCACTCACAACAACTCTGACATTCGATACACGTTTGATTATCATTAGGATTCTAAACATTTTAATTGCATTTGAATTAGATAGCACTGTTTACACTCTGTCAGTTTTTCCACTGTGTGTGTTTAAACTAATCAAATTATTTGTTGACCAGATTTTTGTTTCAGAGTTTAATGAAGGAAAATATTTGCACACCATTCTAACTCAATTGCATCGGATCGAGTAGTCTTGGGAAAATGAACATCCTGCACACTGCTCTCGCTCTGCATAACGATCTATTGATCGTGTTTTGGACCCTCTGGATCTCCACCATGACTATTTCAGATAGTTTTCACAACAGTGATCATGAACAGATGACACGCTTCCTGTTGTGTGTGCACAGGTATGGACCAATATATATCTTGTGTAAAATGTCTCCCACACCCATGCGTCTGTTTAGTTTGCACTGGTTAGGGATGATTCACTGTGATCAAACACCTCTGAGCATTTAGCATACAGCAACTCCTGGCTTTGCCCTGAAAGTGGCTTGGAAACTCGTACGTTTTTGCTGTATGTCAGCTGCAGATAATCTTGAAAAACTGTAAAGGGTTAAGGTTACCCTTACCTCAACACCAGCATTTTACCTTAACCTGCTTCCTGCCACATTGCCAGTCATTTGCTTCAGTCAGCACCATGTAATTATGTTGAAAGTGACACTGACTTTCAGAAGTGCACCCGCGGAAATATTCAGTTTTATTTCAGAACTGAAAAGAAGTCGGAACCAACGCTCCATTGTGCTTTTTAAAAGATCCAAGCAAGTTTGTGGCGTAAACTGTTTACTGCCATAGCAAAGCAGGACTCTGTTAGAAGTGGAGTTGAATGACACAATAAGCAACGCATACATTATTAACTTCATCAAAGAAATATCTGTATAGCTTTTGTGATCCAGTCTGTGATCTTAATACTTGACACTCTTGACCCATAGATGCATCTTCCAAACAGGAAACTCAAATGACTGTTGCTATGTTTTCCATACTTGAAGATAATGATTTACTGGCTTTAGTATGCAGCCATCAAGACTATCTCAGTATATGACCCTCAAAGCAACACTGCCAGATTAAAAGTACTGCACGCCTCACTGCCCTCCAGTGGTAATAGAAGGTACTGCATGTGTCCATCGCCTGCAGTTTACCACGAGGAACAGAGGTTACTCGTAAAAGTGTAATTAAAGTCGAATTTTCTCAATGCTATATCCCAGTTCCTTCAACACACTTAACTCAGAGTGATTCTCCTAAAAAGTGACAAAACAACAAATATCTACATTAATAATGCCTGACAGCAAATGTGTGCATGTATCACCGCAATTCAAGCCTCGATCCAAATCACAGAAATTTATTTGGATGCAAAAGCTGTTATATGGAAGGAAAAGCAAGAGCGGGAGATGCATATTTACAAGAAACAATGCACTTTAGTAATCACACATTGGCATGGACAGTGTACACAGGGATTTGCTGTACATTTAAACTGTATGTGGTGTTGAAAATAATGAGCAGGTATTTCAAGATAGGTGCTTCCACAATAGGAAGATGTTTTAAGTCCTTGATGATTTGTCAATCATCGGCCAAACTTGAACCAAAATAGACACATTCAATGGTGTCATGAATACATGAAAGCACGTAAGTCACTGAGTAGTGTGTTTTGGAACATTGGACATGCTTTATTTGAGGACTTTTCACAATTTATTTAAACATCTCACATATACAAAATAGGTACAATAGACTTTATTTTTGTCATCTTTTGAGAGAGAGGCCACCTAAAAAAACCCATTCAGATTTGGATGAATTTGTGCTGTCAGTATGAACAATTGGATTTGATGAGCAAAAAGCCTGAACAAACAAAACCAAACCAAACAGAAAAAAACCTTCTGGACAAAACAAAACAAAAAAGAACAGAACAAAACAAGAACCAGACATCAGGTTTAGAAACATTCCACCTGCTTAAAGTGGGGGAGTATCAGGGGACGAATGCAAGACTCCTCAAGGTCAATACAAAGTAATACAGTAAAAAGTGGTCTGCTCCACAGCTGCATATTAGCACCATAGATCTCTGCCTCAAGTAAATGAAAACCTTCCGATACCGGACAAAGCTTGAAGCATTAGACGTTTCAACATCTCAGTTGTGGACCCAGGTTTTGTCAATAGTATTTTCTTGAAGTACAGGCATGAGGTAGTTTAAACCTTATTTTCATGGAAATTGTGGTTATAAACCTCCTCTTTGGAAGATATTCAAAGACCACAAAGTGATGCATACTTTCAGCGTTTTTATTACACTTCTTTTATTTTTTACAAAACGATGACATGATGTCCCACAACAAGATGTTTTCCCGCGTCCCTTTGGGTTGCTGTATTAATTTGCATTGCACAAACGCTCCAATTCAGTCCGTTCAGTCCTCTCCGATAGTTGCCCATCTTAAGCAAGTGGATGCGCAGAGAGAAATCAGCATTTGGTATAAAAACACAACACAGACAGAAGGGCAGAGATTTCTTTTTTTCGTTCTTTCTCTCTTTTTTTTTGGTGTTAATTTATCATGAGTCTATTTATTTGAAACAGACTGGGCCAATGTCCAAACCAAACTCCTGATCAGCTCCACCAATGTCCATAGTTGCAATGTCGATGATGGGAAGGCGAGATGGTTTATTTGTTCTGTACTCAATGACTGTCTTGCTCCACTCACCAGTGTGTCTCTGCATGGAGAAAAGGAGAGATCGAATTTCAGACCAGCGCACACAACACACAGCTCTCCGACAGCTCTGTCTAATGATGCCAAAATTTTGAATAAGTGGAGGAAAGAGCTACTCACAGTGCAGCCATCCTCCAGCACGGAGAAGGTGAAGCGGCTGTTGCCCTCAGCTCTCAGCTCCACATCGTTGGAACCTCCCAGCACAATAGCCTTCTTCAGGGTGCCGCTCTCAGCATCCATGTAGGCAACGCTGTTCTTGCAGTGGTAGGTGATGTTCTGGCTAGCATGGTTGGCCAGCAGGCGCATGAAGGCCAGCTGGGTGGCCATGCTCTGGGAGCTGATGGTCTCGTCGTTGTAGGTAAACTGAAAGGAGGAGAATCATGCAGAGTGCTTGTTAGCCATTTTCTGGTGTCCTCTCATAGAATTGCTTTGGTCTTTTATTCACAGGTGCTCACCTCAGTACCGCCGTTGATGGTCTCTCCAAACCAGACGTGCTTGTTGCCCTCGGTGCTTCTGTACCAGTTCTTCTTGGCAATGCTCTCAGGGTGGGCATAGATGCAGGTCTCACGGGTGGTGAAGTCGCAGAAGACCTTGATGGCATCATTGATGCAGCCCTGGTTGGGGTCAATCCAGTAGAATCCTACAGGGCAGAAAGAGAAGAAGGTCAAAACAATGGGAGGAGTATTTTGCTATTGTTTGTCCTGCTTGAAGATGACACAAGTGTATGAGTTTTAAGAGACATCTAAAACTTACATGTGCACCTCCCAACTCTGATTTGAATTTCCTATTAAAAAAGGTTGCATGAATTCCATCTTACCACTGCTCCAGTCAGGATGGCTGAGCTTGATGTCACGGCATGTGCGGGCAGGGTTCTTCCTGGATCCCTCAGGGGTCAGCAGGTTCTCAATCTGGGTATTGAGGGACTTGATAGTGGCATCAACCTCGTAATCCTTAGCTCTCAGGGCAGGCTGATCAGCTCTGTACTCATCATATCCAGAGACATCATATCCACCACCAGCAGGGCCGGGAGGTCCGGGCAGACCAGGAGCTCCAGGGGGACCCTGTTATGGAGAACAGAGGGGTTGATATGCAGATCAATAACAGAGCTCATCTGTCGCGTTTGCAAAATGACCAAATGCACTGATTTAGGAGATGAGGACCCTTTGGGGATGTACTTACAACAGGTCCAACATGTCCAGGGGGTCCACGAGCACCAGGAGCACCAATATTTCCATGGCCACCAGCTCTACCATCCTTACCAGGGGGTCCATGAGGTCCAGCAGGGCCCTGAAGAAGAGATCATCACATAACACTCACATTGTCTTGAGGCCTCTGTGGATGTAGGCAGAAGAATGAAAGAACTGTAGTGTTGTGGGTAATTAGGATTTTACTCACTCTAGGTCCAGAAGGTCCATTCATACCAGCGGCTCCAGTGTCACCAGATGGACCCTGAGGGGAGAGAGACAATTTCATTAAATGGCCAATGGCCAAAGTGCCAATGTCAATCAGTTTTCTCTGTGTGCAGTGTTAACATCAATGTGCTAATATTAGCACATGCAACTAATTTGTGATCCATAAATTGATGTATGTTTACTAGTGTATGTGCATAATGGTGGTGTCACTCACGGAAGGTCCTGGCATTCCCTGGAGACCAGGATGTCCACGCAGACCCTTCATTCCTCTCTCTCCTCTGTCTCCAGCAACTCCCTTCTCACCACGTGGTCCAGCAGGTCCCTATAACCCACACACACACATTCAGACATTGCCATCATTTCACAAGAACAAGATGCCATTTCTATGCCATAAAAAATAGGTTATGTGTGTGAGCTGACACAATGACTTGTTTACATTTTGATAACACATTGCTTGTGTTATTATTACAACAATACTGTACTTACAGCAGCACCTCTGGCTCCAGCGGCTCCAGCAGGTCCAGAGGGACCTGAGGGTCCCTAGAGATACAGAGAGACAAGCATAAAATGAGCAAACATACTGTTGTGCACTTTGTTAATAGTCACAAATGGGAATTTGATGGATATCATCAAACTTATCATTATTTACAGCTGTTGATACTCACAGACTCTCCACGGTTTCCAGCTCTACCAGCAGCTCCAGTGGATCCAGAAGGTCCAGGGGCTCCAGAAAGTCCCATGGAACCAGCAGGTCCGGGCTCACCACGATCTCCCTAAACAAGCATGGCATCGGAGGGAAGGGTTCAGGTCAGTGCGGACTAAATACAGTTCAGTGTGCAAATGTGTTTTGGTGTAGGAGTGGGCTTTACCTTGAATCCAGCGGTACCAGGGCGACCAGGGGGTCCATCGTTGCCAGGGCTACCCTGTGAATGGCACAGGGTATGTCAGGATGTCATGCCAAGTTGTTGTAAATACAGAAAGTACTGTGCAGTTTAATCAGGTGATTTATTCTACTTGGAGGTGTTTTAATAGTTCCCTACCAATTGATTACTTCTCTATTACAGGTTACTGGACAATATAAAATTTACATGTTCAGTCCTAAGAGTTTTAGTAGAAGACTGTTAATCCCAAACTGCAAGGACATACTGCATGTCTGTATAGTTAAATCCCTACCTCACGTCCAGCCTCTCCCTGGGGTCCGGTCATACCAGGCATGCCAATGTTTCCAGCGGGACCACGGGCTCCAGGAGGACCAGCGGGTCCAAGTCTTCCAGCCTCTCCCTGTGGTAGGATGCCAAGAAAACCAGAAATACACAGTCAAAGACTTCATACTGTATGGGGACCAGCTGACTCAAACACAAATAATAAACTGATGGCATATCTTCTTTCTAGCAAAGGAGCATCCAAGCAAGTGTGTGCTTCCAATTGATGCATATCATTTTTGTATGTATGAAGCCCAAGTCAGTGTTTGAACTGTTATCACACATGTGAGGCAGCTCTGAAGCTCTCATGAGTTCATATGATAAAAAGACCAATACTCTATGGCTCTCAGGTGGTCATAGTTCTGGGGATTTTTTTTAGCACCAGTATTCATTTGTACTTACCAAAATACCAGCACCACCGGGTGAACCACGATCGCCTCTGCTTCCAGGGAGACCAATAAATCCTTGAAGTCCAAGAGGACCAGAAGTTCCAGGAGCACCAGGAGGACCCTAAACACATACAAAAAACATGCCAGTGAGTTGACTTTGATATGTAGTCTATATGAGTATTTGAGTATATGAGTTACATCAGTTGTCAGATGCTACTAAAAAACCCTTCACAGTCTCATAGATTAATGGTGAATAATGGGTAGAATACAATGAGATTAGAACTTACAGGGGGACCAGCCTCTCCAGAAGGACCCTTCTCACCAGAAGGACCAGGTGGTCCAACCATACCCTGCTCTCCACTGGCACCAGTGGGACCTGAATCACCACGGAGACCACGAGGACCATCCTTACCAGAGGGACCAGCAGGGCCAGGGGGGCCAACAATACCCTGAGAGAGGAAGAGGAATGGATGTCAGATGTGAGCATTTGTGTTTGAGAGAGTGAGGTTTGCGTGACGAATTGCGCACCTTACCAATATAATCAACCTTACCTAAAGTGTCTTTTTTATGTGTGCGTCTTTGTTAAACATTTATGGTAAAATATAAAAATATGAAAAAATATACTCACAGCAGGACCGGGACCGCCCATTCTGCCAGCTGCTCCAGGGAAACCAGTCAGACCCTGAGATTAAAAACATATAGCCATAGGTTATGGAGCCATCATTGCGAGTGCATGGAATTTGCATGTGAGAAAAGGGAATTTTCTGGTAATTTGGCACTGATGAAATAGCAAATCAAAGAATCCCATTTTGAAGTAAATGTTTGCATTGGTTTCTTAAAACAAGTGGTGTCTCAAAGATTTATCTTTGTTTTCTGGTTACTTTTCAGATTATACAAAGTATATTAAGAGTACATTATGTTTTGCTATTGGATAAAAACGACTGAGTCGAGTGACAGAAAAAAATGAGGTAAAAATGCTTTTATTCATTTTCAATTACTTTGGAAGTGATTATTTTTCACTTAGTTGTAACAGCATTTCTTACTATTTACAGATGTTTTTGCAAACCAAATAAATCAAGAAACTGAGAAAACAATTAGCAGGGTAATCAAGAATGAAAATAATTATAATTTAACTGCAGTCCAATACAAAAGCAACTTGAAACATTAAAATCCTGTTTTTAGATCAATGTATGAGTATTATTTATAGTCCCATGATATAATATAGTAGCGTAATAGTCACAGAGGACATATTTGTGTGTATTAGACACATTTTTCTGATTATACTGAATGTAATCACATACTTTGTATAGCATTTTCACGATAATTAGGTCCATGATGCTGTGCTTTCACAATGTGGTACTTTTTCCAATACTTCTTTAAACTAAATTTTTCTTAGGATATCGTCATGGAAGGAACCCATTTACGGAGGCAAATCTGAACACCATATTCGCCCCATTTCAACCTAAAAGTTCCAGGAAACAGAGGAAGTGATCTCAGGAAGTATAAAAAGTTCCTGTTTGTCATTCTCACTTTCATTTCCAGCATAATAGGTGAGATGGTGTCCGTGTATGACCAATCAGTGATGGCCAAACCTACAAACCCTGAAAATACTACTCCTGGATCAGTGTGGGGTTTTTTTTTGCACTAGAAACAATTCTACCTGGCCAAATTTAGCCCTTGTTTAATTCCTGTTTTCCTCAAAAGATCCTTGGCCTATTTGGAAAGTTCTTATGGAGGAGTTACTGACGAGTTAATTGACTCAAAAAGAAAGAAAAAGTGCCTTTAGGTCACTATGTGTTTATCTGGAACATTTTGCTTAGTAACCAATTAGGTCAACAGAGTGAAAGTAAATGGGACTACCTGTCTCTTTTCTACCTCTGGATATTATTCGTATGATCAAGTTATGATGAGAATGTTTCAATACTCACAGGGGGACCATTGTCTCCACGAGCGCCAGGGGGTCCAGCAGGGCCAGAGGGACCCTGAAAAAAAAATCCAATACATTGAATTTCATGTTAGCGTCACACATAAACGTAAACAGTCCTGGTGTCATTATCTGTTATTCCAATGTGTTTTATTGTCATCTAAAAGCTTTCACTATATTATTCTGTTAGTGTTTTGAAATCCGTCTGATACTGACGCTGCCTTTTTGGTGTGTCAATTGCTGATTAGATCTGCCACGTGGCAATTCAAAGTGTGTTTTTTTGCAGAGTGCATAGTACTAACAGCAGGTCCAGACTGTCCAGCGGGTCCAGCAGGTCCAGCGGGGCCGACCTCTCCCTTTCCACCACCAGGTCCACGCTCTCCTCTTGCTCCAGGCTGACCATCAGCGCCCTGTAAGAAAGGGGGAGTGATGTGGCTGGGTCATTGTGTGTGTTCATGTACAGAGTGCTGATGTGTATGTATCATCCTGCTGCTTGGACAGGATGTGTGTTTGGTATGTTCCTTTGCAAGACTGCTGGCTTACAGGGGGTCCGGCGAATCCAGGTGCTCCAGCAGGTCCAACCTCTCCACGCTCTCCCTACGCACAGTAAACAGATGGTCAGAAAAAGGCAACATAATGCACAATTGCATACATAGCATAAAAGAACCAAAGTGTGTTGTGTTTAAGTTGGATTCATTGGGGTGAAATTTGAGCCCAAGCTACTTACAGAAGCTCCACGGGGTCCAGCAGGTCCACCAGGGCCGAATGAGCCACTCTCACCCTGCAGGAGAGAGGTGATAAGGGATCAGGAGAGCCCATGTGTTTGGAGAAAATCTTTTCTTAATATCAGCATTGTATAAAATGTTGTCTCCTAATTTGTATTAGAACATCGAAAAAATCCAGGCAATGATCTTTGTCATAATCACAATCAACTTGTAATCATCCGTGATGAACACTACAAATGCTAATTTGTAATGCTCAGTGATGTCTAGTGTAATCGTTGATTTATTTCTGCTTCATTCTGATGCAAACAAAAGCAAATGTTGACATAACAGTCACGAGCACAACGGAGACATTACGTTTGCCAAACTTTATGTTGCAGAGCAATTGGCGGTTCCATCATAAATAAGCAGAAGGTGGCAGTGTTGAGGTGCAATGTTGAGTGCAATCGCAAATTTGGTACGTACAAGAAGGAGGTTCAATAGCAACAAAACTTGTTCAGCCAGGAGTGGATGATTTATAAAAGTGTACACTGATCGCTATCAGTGTACACTGAGATTTTTCTATGGCCTATCTGCCATATTAGATAATGTTGGTGTCAGCCATGAATTTGCTGCAAAAAAAGGCTGTGCGATATCTATCTGTTATATCCCAAACACCTTTACTCTGGTATATTTTGCAATGCTTACCTTATCACCGTTGGCTCCAGTGGGTCCGGGGGGTCCACTGGGTCCGGGGAGACCCTAGAAAAAGAGAGGAGAGGATGTGAAGGTCTGGTGTCTGTGCTCAAGCTATGACACAGAATGGCTGCAATATTCAGTATGGTAAAAGATGAGATGAAACTTACACGGGCACCATCTCTTCCAGAGTTGCCGTCGGGTCCTCTGTGTCCAGGCTCTCCCTACAGAAGAGTGGGGACAAATAGCAGAAGTTCAATCTTGGCACTGCACATTTCAGGGGAGGTAGAAAGCAGACATCGCTTTGACAGCAATAGCAACTGAGTTTAAACTGGACACACTGTTATTTTCAGGAATAGATCCCTGCTGAACCTTAAGGATGAGAGATGTTTGGTTCATACCTTCTCTCCCTTGGGTCCTGGGGTACCAGCAGCTCCGCGCTCTCCGGGCATGCCACCTGGTCCCTGGTGTCCAGCAGCACCAGCAGCTCCAACAAGGCCGGGCTCTCCCTAGAATCACACAATCAAGTCAAACCCTTGGTTCATAGGTGCTACCAAACACCAAACATTTGGCATTGACTGATTGTATCTTACAGGTTTTAATTCCTCTTGACAAAAATCCCAAAAGCTACATTAACTAATTTTTGTATTGTACCATGAACCTCATTATTATATAGAATTGATTTGGCTGTAAACGCATATAAGCATAAAGTTCTCTATGGCACACTTTATCAGTAAACTTCCAAAGGTCTATAGCTTCCCATCTTACCTTGCCACCATCAGCTCCAGGTGCACCAGCGGGTCCACGGGGTCCAATAGGTCCTTGAGCTCCAGAAGCTCCAGCAGCACCAGGGTTACCACGCTCTCCCTGCAGCGGCACAGTCAGAGGTTTTCATCTCCTAGAAGGCGGACTAATTCTTCATCAGAACATGCTGTGCTCGGGAAGGTGAACATACCTTGACGCCAGAAGGTCCGGCAGCTCCCTGGTCTCCTGGGATTCCCTACAGACACATGAACGGTTGCTTTAGAGTTGTGGACTGTATTTTCTACAAACTCTCTATTTGTTAAATCATGTGGTTTTGATTTCACAACAATGTCGATTTTCATGTGTAAGTGGGCAATGCTTACTCTGTCTCCAGCCTTGCCAGCCTCTCCAGCAGCTCCAGCAGGTCCAGGCAGACCCTGATAATATCAAACAGTAGCATCAGCACCAAGGGAGTCAAATGTATACAAATACTGGTACATATACTGCATAGGTAAGCCTGAAAAACAGGTAACACATCAAATAGTTTACATTTAGGCTACATTTGTTCTAATTGGTGAATATAAGATGTTAATTTTATTTTGTCTAAATTCAAAATTATAAAGGAATTTGCCAACCACATGCTGCATGCAAAGTTTTTAAAAAAAAAAAACGATGCATCCACTGTGCAACCTATCAAATTTCATGTGAGGATAATCGTGTTTCCCCCCCCCAATCATACAGTAGAGGCAGATGAAAGACACAAACCTGGAAGCCAGGAGATCCAGAGGGTCCCTGCTCTCCCTTCTCACCGGGGCCTCCCTGTAGAGAGAAACAGTGAAGATCATCATTAAAAAGGCCACAGTAATAGTTACTGTAGTGGAACTAGCAATAATACTTCATGCCACAAACTCATCCAGGCCCAGACCACAGAGATACTTACAGCTGCACCAGAAGGACCACCAGCTCCATTGTTGCCATCAGGTCCAGGGGCTCCCTAAACACAGAGTCAGATGATATGTTTTAATATCAGACAATGGAGGAGGTCCTTAATTCTACTTTGTATATTTGTATGTTTTTTTTTTTAATGATTAATATGTTTCTTGTGGCTGACATGTCTATAACCTTGACTGAAATGTCTATGAATTTGCGCAGCCCTAGGAATGTTAAACTGTGTAAATTAATTAAATAAATATGCGTGAAAAATAGCAAACGCATGCAATATTGTCTGACTTACTCTCAGTCCAGTGGGGCCAGTGGCTCCCTTATCTCCAGGCTTGCCAGGCTCACCCTGATGAGGATAAGGGGTTAAGAGGGTAAGCAAAGTTTATGATGTCATTGCTATCCCAAACAAATCTGCATGTTTAATCTAGGCATATCAAAATTTTCATTTTCTGCTCTTGGAATTAGTTCCACTTACAGCAGGTCCCTTGGGTCCAGGGAAGCCAATGTTTCCGGGCTGGCCTCTGGGCCCAGTTGGGCCGGGAGGACCGGTGCGGCCATCTTGTCCAGCAGGACCCTGGAAGAGGAAATAGGAAGCACAGCAGGCAGAAAGTATGATTAATGACATTGATTTGAGCTCATAAGCATTGTAGGTTAGGCGTGGTTAGAATATGAAAAGTCATATTAAGTTGAAAATGATGGTTTACTTACAGAAGGTCCCTCCTTTCCTGGGGGTCCAGAGTTTCCGGGGCTTCCTGGGAGACCCTGAAGAAAATAACCATTGCTGTTAGAACAAGCTCCTTGGAAGAGAAAAGACTACTGCTCATTTATTCATGGATTTAATCAGATTTTGTCCGCATAAAGGCAAGTCTACATTTGACAAGTTTCTGATTATGCCACTATTGCGCAAACACAGCTATTTTTACGCTATTACAAATCTATTGCTCTCTTCCTATTGGGGCATCCTGTCGGATTCTTGCAGGCCATTGTGCTGCCCTACTGTTCAGAGAGACACTCACCCTGAGACCAGCGGGACCGGGCTCACCAGCACGGCCAGCATCTCCAGCGGGTCCACGAGCTCCAGCTGCTCCAGTAGCACCACGGGCACCAGGCATACCCTTTGTGAAGGAGACAAAGAGATGAAAATAAAGTGAGGAAGTTTCATCACATATCCACACATACGGTCACCACGTTTGTGGTATGAGGTTTGTTATTATTTATTCATTTGGACACTTACAATAGGGCCAGTTCTTCCCTCAGAGCCAGGCATGCCACGGCTGCCAGGAGCGCCCTATAGGAGACACAGGCATTAACAGGCAATCCAGGAAACATGGCTCCTGATGTGTATGCGACACCATCAGTTACTTACTCTAGCTCCGCGGTTGCCAGCGGGGCCACTGGCACCAAGCTCACCAGTGGGTCCTCTTTTGCCCTCCTCACCCTGAGATCCGGGGGGTCCCTGAGGTCCAGAGTTACCCTGAAGAAGGCAGCAGAGATGTTGAAGGTTGTTGAAGGCCACCATCAAACCCTTATCTTCATTTTCGAGTTGAATGTGATTCTGATATGATTTAGACTTACAGGCTCTCCCTTGGCACCAGTGTCTCCCTTGATACCCTGAGTACCAGGATCTCCCTAAAAAGAAAAAGATGAAGTTCATGAGAATTTCAGTTGTCTGTGTGCATGTTCATGAATATTTTGTACCTGTGTATTTGTGTACATGTTTGCAGTTGAGTGTAGATGTCAGCACATGTACTCACAGCCAGGCCTCTTGTACCGAGAGCACCCTGAGGGCCCTGAGGTCCAGGTCCTCCTCTGGGTCCAGGGAAGCCAGGAGCTCCAGCAACACCAGGGGTACCCTAGACGACAGCCATGAAAGACAGGTGAGTATTACTCAGCGGCCTGAATTTGTTTTTATTTGATCTACTCAAGTTTATTTGTGTCCTAAAGACATGTATTTTAAATAAGAGACTATTCCATATTTGCTGTCAGAAAAATATTCTGAGATTATGATAGCTTTATTAGGTGCAATTTCTGTAACCTCTCTATGACCCTAGATGAACTTTGACTCTGGTTAAATTTGAATACTTACAGCAGCTCCCTTGGCTCCATGCAGGCCATTAGCACCAGGGTTGCCCTATAGGGAAGAATGAGAAATAAGACATCTTGAATTTTTTTTTGGAAACAAATAACAAAATATATGCCTGGCAACCAATGGACTACGATAAAATCATTTAAGAGCAAATACACTGAAAATAAAGAATATATCCTTTCTCATTTCTTCAATGTCGGAAATCCGTGAAACATAATAACATCCCTCATGAAAATATGAGTAATATGAGTAAATGAGAATTTGGACAGTTGTGGCACTATTTCAAAAATCCATGTAAACTGTAATATGTGTTACATCACTTTGTAGAGTTACACTTTTGAAATGACCTTGTCTGGAACAACAAAAATAACACACTAACAAAAAGACATGCATTTGCCTATAATTTTTCATCAGCCAAAAATATACTGGTTTTACAAAACACTTACAGGGGGACCAACAGGGCCGACGGCACCATTGGGACCAGGCTCTCCTCTAGATCCCTGAGGTCCAGCGGGGCCATTAGCTCCAGCAAGTCCAACCTCTCCCTGTCAGAGACCAAACACATCCAGAATCAGTAGCTGTATAGCTAGTACCTGTGAGAACAGCCCAAGCAAGATTTGAGCATGTCATGGCTGTACTGGGAAGAATTTACATGATCATGTAATACTTTGAATGTGATTGGTCTTTTGTTTGGTTAAACATGTGATTTCCCTTGGGGATATTATACAGCAAACCCAGAGGAGTGCTGAAAATCAGCACATCTGTGAATGATGCTTGTATCTGAAACTCTGTGGGAAGAGGAAGTGACATCAGGCCTACCTTGGGTCCGGGACCGCCGGGGAAACCTGGTGGACCAGCAGCACCAATGGGGCCCTGTGAAGAAGAGCAGACATGACATCAAGATGAGCATCACAACAGTTAAATTTCACTTTAACCCTAAGGTTGTTGAACATGAAAGCTGCTCTTGTTGCTATTATAATATAGTTTTATTGCTCCTTCTTGTGGCACGTTGTACATCAAGTCAGCTGTCCTGAATTACATTCTGGACTTGTGTCTTAATGACATCTACCTCTTAAGTTTCATACTCGGAAACAGAGTTTAACAACCTCTAAAAAGGTGGGTACTTACAGCAGCACCAGCGGGTCCAGTGTTGCCATCAGCACCACGAGCACCAGCAGGGCCAGCAGGTCCAGCACGGCCTCTCTCACCAGGCTGACCACGAGATCCCTGACGGCAAATGACGCATGGTTGTGAGAATTCACCGTGACTAAATAAGCATGTATACCAAATATATGTTGTTTAGTCAATAAATGGTGCATATTGGGATCCATCGTAAACTTACAGCCAGTCCAGGGCTTCCTGCAGCTCCATGTGCACCAGACTCACCCTACAGAAAGGCAAGAGAAGGTGCATTAGGGTGTTTCTGTTTCCAGGCTCTCAAAGCTAGAGGTCAGCCAGCCAAATACACCCTCCAAAACGTAGACGTTGATGAAGAAGAAGCACTGAAGGGCAAAATTTGTGGACAGAATCCTTACCTTGGCACCAGCGCTACCAGGCTCTCCCTTGCGTCCATCCAGACCGGTGTAACCCTGAAACACAGGAGAGAACATGATGATGACATGACTATTGTCAGACGACAAGAGTAATAGAAATAAGCCACAAAAGTTTAAAAAAAAATAGGTTCGGGACAAATCAAGACGAAAGTTGCTTCATGAACCAAGTTCTTAAGGGAAGTAATGTGAGGATGAAAATAAATATTAGTTTTCCTAGCCAATACATTTTGGATAGAAAGCATCCAGAGAATGACTGTCCCCAAAGGTAGTTCCACAGAAAATGTGGGTTGTGAAGTGGCTTGTGTCTTTCTGTAAATCAACTCATTTTGTCATTATAAAGTGGGTTCTACAAATGTGCTATGGCAGCCATGAGCGTTTTCTTTCTTCCAGATTTCTAGTTAGCTCCTCAGAGGTCAAGAGCTTAGATCCATAATGGCTCCTAGTGGTGCTCAGTATGAGGAACAATACTCCAAAAATAATTGCTCCAGAAATAATGATGTCCACTTTTCCTGAAAAAAAAAGCCTGTCCTGTGTCTCTTCTTCCATTTTATTGTGATCTGGAGCATTTTGTTGCTTCAAGCAAGGTGAGCAGGGCAGAGCAGGTAAAGCAGCATGAAAAGAGCGACACTCACTCTGTGTCCCTTCAT
This sequence comes from Dactylopterus volitans, assembly GCA_901007715.1. Taxonomy (NCBI): domain Eukaryota; kingdom Metazoa; phylum Chordata; class Actinopteri; order Syngnathiformes; family Dactylopteridae; genus Dactylopterus; species Dactylopterus volitans. The sequence continues at coordinate 44,437 of CAAKHG010043325.1, forward strand.
TCCAGGAAGTCCAGGAGTTCCGGGGAATCCGCGAGCGCCCTGCAATTCAAAACGAAGCCATGGTTACTGGGGCGTGCTCCATTTTTATTGCTGTACTAATGAAAGTTTGTATGTTTGTGGCTTTTATGATTTGAGAAGGTGATCTTTTCAAGAGACTTGTGTGGATAGCTCGGCAAAAATCTCGTACCTGAACGCCGGGGACACCTCTATCTCCGGGCTTGCCAGGTCTGCCGTTGTTACCCTGTGAAGTGAACAAAACAGCCTTTAGAATCCAGCATCGCACCCACCACAACGGTTGTGCTAATGACTCATTTCATGATCTTGAACCACACATGTGTGGAAGCACAAATGTTTACGTACGTCCTCTCCAGATTTGCCAGGAGGTCCAGGGGGGCCACGAGGTCCAACGGGACCCTTGAAAAGAGAGCCAGAGCATTATGATTTTGCAGACGCGCTTCAAGTGGTATCCGAAAGCATTATGAGATTTTGGAGGATGATCTTACAGACTGTCCAGGCTCTCCGGGCTCACCAGGGTGTCCGGTGTGTCCCTGAGCACCCTGTCGCATGATAAGAGGCACAGCAGTGAGTCATCATGAGGACAGGAAGACAAGTGTAACAGCAGGTTGTGTTTTGAGGCTGACTGTTCGGGTAATGCAGCTGTTTAAAAGTGTTAAAACTTACAGGGGGTCCAGATGGTCCAGGTGGGCCTCTGGCGCCCATCATTCCCTGAGGAGAAGAGAAAAGTTCATTGTCATTCGTAAAGCCTTTTTGTGATGGGCATCAGCTGTATCAGGACAAGAACCAAAGCTCAATGTTTCTATGATGGTCCAAGAAAAACATGCAAATAATTGACAGCTCTACTTCAGTGGACAAGTAACGGGTGTGGTTATAGCAATGTTTGTGATCAGCTTATTGTCACTTGATGCGTGTATGCGTGTGTGTGTGTGTGTGTGTGTCTGTGTCTGTGTCTGTGCCTGTGCGTGCGTGTGTGTGTGTGTGTTTGTGAGAGAGAGGGAGAGAGAGACACGGAGAGGCCCTCACCATGGGTCCAGGGCCGGGATCAGGAGCTTTCGCACCATCATACTGAGCAGCAAAGTTCTGTTAAAAAGCAAAAATAAAACCCTAATTAATTCTGAACACTTCAAATTTCTAACAATGTTCAGATCCACTGATTCAGTTCAAATATTAAAGTGACATTGACGAATTTATAGTTGTTCAAACTTGTCATGATGTCACAATCATTTTTTAAAAAACGTGTATTTTAACCGGTCAGCTGTTTGTACCCAGACTTCCTGCATGTTTGCAGAGTTTGACGCAAAAGCGATTTAGGTATCACTTTCAGTCTGGGTGTGTTTTCTTTATGCAGGTCAAAATGGGTGAAAATTGGTGCCAAATGAGTGAAGGACAAAAGGTCAAAGGTCACCATGTTATTGCATCATTAACGAGGCGCTGGGGGTCAACAGACGTTAACGTGGAAATAAATCGGGAAGGTGACAGTATGACCCCGTTGCAGGCCCAGATTCACGACCTGCAGCCCTGAACGTGCCGAATGAGTGCCACATTCATTATGACATCACATGTTTTTCATATTTGTTAAAGTTAGGAAGGTATTTTCATTTTTTTGTTTTTTTTTTGTTTATTTTTTTTTTTGGACACACAGTGAAACAAGGCTGATTATTTTGCAAGTAGAAACAGTGGACTCACTCCGCCAAGTCCAGGGGGACCAGGGGGGCCAGGTGGGCCAGGGAGTCCGGGTTTGCCATCAATTCCATTAGGGCCCTGAGGACCCTGAAAACACAGACGCAGACGGTGATGTGGTGAGTAAACAGTTATTTAATATGAAGATGCTGCCATGGTGCGGCCTCTGCAGGAGCCCACTGACTCATTCCTTATGATTGTCAAGTTCTTTCTCAATCATCAGACCCATTAGATACATAGATAAACAGATGCAGCCTTAGCATGTTTTAAAGTGTATTTGTAATATGTGATGTGCATAAAATGGAGCGCAAGTAAAAAAAAAAAAAAGCTTTACTGTTTAAAAATGCCGCTGTAATATTGTTCGATAATATGCAGTCAATCTTCGTTTATTAAGAGCTATTAGTGTAGTATAGGTGATGTAAACAAAGAGGTGTGGCCTAATGAGGTCAAATTATGTAAACCAACATTATGCCAAGGTTGCCCCTCTGATAAACAACCTCACACTCTTAATGAAATACAATTCACAGCACTCTCCAATGCAGAGGAGTCTGAGTTCAGCTTACCCTGTCACCTCGTGGTCCTTTGTCTCCTCTGGGACCCTGGTGCACAAAGATCACTCAGTCAGCCAAAAATACAGAGCAGATGACTTAACGCACTGCTTCAAAGCAAGAAAATCCCTCCCGTCTGAGCTCTACTGATTGCAATTAAAGCAATTAAAGTTCCAGATTTGCAATGCATTGAAATAATCTGGCACCTTTACACTAATGAGATGCGCAGGTCAACAAACTTGACCTTACAGAGGAAGGACATGCAAGTTCAAACACATCTCAGCGACAGCACGGGACATCACATGACGTTAACCTTTAACCTTTCGCATTACGCGTTCATTATGCGACCTCCCTTAAATGGAAAGGAAGATAAATAAATGCAAGATTTATTTATTCAGTCTTTTCCGCAAATTCCAACATCATTTGTCATGTAGGCTGCACCAAGCCGATCTCTTCTCATGCATGAGCGTGATGATGAGCTGCCACTGTGAATGACATAACTCAGCATGCAAAACGTCCCTGTGCTGTTGTCACCTCATCTGAGACATGCAGTCGGAGGGATTAAAGCATAACAGTACACGTGTGATATAGACGTGGATGAATAAAAATTAGAGATGAGGCTCAGCAAACTCGTCAGCGCATGTATGTCTTTGTAAGACATAAAAGTTCTGAACTTTTTCACCAGAAACACGCAGTGCGTGCGGCACCTTGAAAACTCGGTATCGCTGCTAATGAAGCTGAAAACAGGGTGCAGCCGTGTATCTCATTTCAGGCAATCTCAGTTATGCGCTGTCATTTAAACAGACTCTCATCTTTGTCTTTGATTCAACTAACCCAAATATGTCGACCCTCAGTGGCTGGTTTGAGATCAGGTTTGTGTTCCTGAGTTTAAATCCCAGTGAAGTAGCAGAGGGAGTCTTAAAAACTGATCCAGAGCCAGCTGTTAGGGGCAAATCTCCCTCTAGCCCTCTCTGCTGTCCTTAGAAAGGATCCTTTGTGCCAGGCCCCATGGGTGCCTCAGCCCTGCGGTTTTAGCTTTCATTGACACAAACTTTAGCCAATAGGACCCTCACCTATCCATGGACAGGAAGGGAGAAAACTCAGAGAAATAACTTAGTTGAGGGACAGAAATTCCTAAATGAAAATCTCTGCCGTCGACGAGATTGCTGAAATGGTCAAGACTGCACCGGAGGTCTGCTTCAACAGGAGCGTCTCACAGGTTTAGGAAGGCGAACAGCAAGCTGACAAGGTAAAGCCATGTTTAAGAAATAGTTTTTTTATGATTGCATGCATACTAACCACGTCTGTGGCGATGGAAAGACGAGGCGGAGGACGAGGGAGAGAAAGGAGGGTGGGGGGGGAGAAAGGAACACTCCATTAGAACACACATGATGAGCATTTTTGGGGAAAAACAGACATCTAAAAAAAGACACAATCTGCTTTCTGTCCTTCGCTGTGAGTTAACCTCATCCTGGATGATGAGTGCATTCTTCTGTGCGCAAGATAAGCGTTTTGAAAAACCCCGAGCAGGAGAATCTTCATTACCTAAAACCGAGACTGAGCGTCTGCATATATGGAAATTAGAAATAATGGTGAATCGATGTGAACATAAAAGCCGCCTCGGTCGGTGTTGTTTAAGAGTTTCGGGGCCATAACAGTATGTCGGACCCGTGTGCGGAAACGCTGAACCCATGCTGCTGTCATGCCTGATACAGTTAGCTTGCTGACACTTGCTCTCTGCAGTAGCAGGACACGAGGAATCCCAGCACAATTCGAAATATCTACTTCTGTTATGAATCGGTGCTCAATAGCATTCCAGCTGTGAATCAAGCCTCTAATTGCTAACAGGCCCGAGCAGGCGGTCGACCCTCAGGGCTGGAAATGTTGCCCTGCTGCTGTAAAGGGGATGAGAGCTACAGCAATTTAGGCTGGACAACATCTTAGTGTGCCAACCTTTGGTATATGTAATCAAGGTTATTGGACATAAGTTGATTTCTGTCCCAGTCAGACTGGCTGTCCTAAAAAAAAAAGTTTTCAAAAGCAGTTTTGATAACTGCATCCTTCACGCGTGCCTGACGGCCGGATGTCCTCTCTGCACCCTGTTGCAGGTAAACATGCAAGTGCAGATGAACATCACACCGGCTGCTCCGCTCTCGGATGGGACCCCGCCATGAACTCTACAGCGTCATGTCCTCTCTGAACCACTAGTCGGCGCAGTTGGACATTCAAAGTGGCGCGACATCGTCTCCCCACGTCTGAGGTACTTGGGTGTTAAAAAAAAGGTTTGGAGAGACAAACGTGTCATCTTAAAAAAAAAAACATACATTATGATTCCTGTTTATCTTCCATTCAACAATTTTGTGATTAAAATGGGGTCAAGCCGCGCAAGCATTAACTGCAGACGACGTCACGAGCCAGGAATATTTAATTTAGCAAAATCTCGGAATATTGGACCATGTCAAAGCGAGATTTCAGCTTAGACTCGACGATAAATAGTTTTGTCTCAATCGAGGATGAAATGAATCGAAGCCAAGAGAGCGTTTCTCCGCGCGGCCACCAGGGGGAGACCTTGCGGTTTCCATTAAAACAGCCTCACTCCCTGGATGTCTGAATGGAACAATATGTACAACGCCCAAAAGCCCTTCATCCAAAGACTAAAAGAAATTGCACATTTAAGCTTTTCTAACAAATACTTGCACTATATGACACTAGGCGACTACTTTAGACGTCTCTTTAAAAGCGAGCAAACGTTTTTTTTCTCTCTCTTGGGCGCAACTTTCCCTCACGGAAACTAATCATAAGACAATTATTGTATCCTTGGCAAAAAACAAAAAACAAAAAACAAAAAAAACACAAAAAAATGAGTGAAGAATCCTCTGCATGAACTCAATCCGTGTTTTAACTCAATCCGAGTTTTATTCAGCAGTGCTTTGAGCTGTCTTCAGGTTGACCTTGATGTAAGTTCCAAAACAAAAGCCAAGCGCAAAAGATCCTCAAGCAGCGCGGGGGGGTGGAAAATATCCATCACAGAAAAGAGCAGATTTTGAAAACTTACATTGACATGATGTTAGATATGAGGTTACTGCAAGCAGCAACAGAATCCGGGTATCCACAAAGCTGAGCATGTCTAAACAGACATGCAGACTCCTTGTGCTGCTGAGCCCCTGTTTTTAAACCACCTTCAAGCAGGCATACAGTTGTGGTGACGCGAATAACTCCAAACTGAGCAGAAGCCTGCAGCCGTGATGCTAGAATAATAAAGTTCTATCAGGCCTATTTATACGGCAGGAGGGTCCCTGGTCTGCGTGTCAAAAGTCAGCCCACCGGCCAATGGGAGAGCAGAAACCCAATCTGACTCCCATCCCTCCGCGGCTCGCGCTCAGTCATGTGGTCCTGCGTCTCCCAGCCTCTCCTCCACCAGAAACCGTTTGGCAAAGCTTCGGCGATGATGACGAATGCAACGTTTTTAATTAGATCCATTCTTTTTGAGGACGTGGACAGCGTCGAGGTTTAAAAGGGAGAAGAGGGTTCACGTTTTTCCTTTTTTCTCTCCCTCTTTTTACGCGTCGCGGCGAACCCGGACCTTCAGTGTGCGGAGAGAAGCGGGCGCGGGACGTCCGCAAAGCCTTTGTGCGCAGTTTAGATTTGTGCGTAAAACAAAAAAAATGCGCCCGGTTGATGGTGCAGCGAGGGGCGCCGGAGGTCTTTTCTCTCTTTTGGATTTTGTAGGAATAAAATGTAGCAAGAGTGTAGAATTGTCTATTTCGGCGTTTTGGCTCATTCGAATGGGATTGGAATGGATTAGTAATCTACCGTTTTTACGCACGGATGTATTGCTTTGTAAAGTTTTCAAAAAATGTTTTTATTATTATTTCATGTAATATGTGATTATAACCAATAACCCAAAACAATGTAGTTGTGTCAGTTTTCATTTTCACCCACTACAGTGCAGACAAGTACTTCTCAAAGGTCCCCCAGCAGTCCAGAATGAAGCAGTTTCACTTCTCTCTTAATCTGAAAAACAGATGAAAGAATTGTAGGTTTTTCAGATGTTGAATGAACTTGAACAACTGAAGATTTGACTCGGCAAAACAGAATTCAGTGGCACATCCTTGGCCGCGGCTTCACGCTGACAAAAGATAGGTTTGAAGCAGAGATCTACTGCCAGGTGCCCCCCCCCCCGCCCCCCCCACCCCCCCCCCCCCCCCCCCCCCCCCCCCCCCCCCCCCCCCCCCCCCCCCCCCCCCCCCCCCCCC
>CAAKHG010043326.1:11968-25958 GCA_901007715.1 Dactylopterus volitans
AACATTTGTGATTATAGGTGGACAATAACCAACGCTTGTTTCGTGGCTATGGGCAGTTTCAGCACATTGTTTCAGACCTTGTTAAAAAATGAAAAACAAAACAAAACTACACTCTACTCACCTATCTCTTTCTTGTACAGAACTGCCTTAATTCTTGGTGGCATAGGTTCAATAAGGTGCTGTAAACCTTCCCCAGAGATTTTTGGTCCATATGGACATGGCAGCATCATATAGTTCCCACAGATTTGTCAGCTGCACATCCACGATGTCCCATTCTAGCACATCCCAAAGATCTGGTGACCGTGAAGGCCATATGACTACAGTGAAGTCATCGCCATGTTCAGGAAACGAGTTTGAGATTATTTGAGCTTATTATCCTGCTGGAAGTAGCCATCGGAAGACGGGTACGCTGTGGTCATAAAGGGATGGACATACTCAGCAACAATACTTAGGTAGATTGTGGTGTTTAAACAATGTGCAGATGGTATTAAAGGGCCCAAAGTGTGCCAAGAAAATATCCCCATAGCGTTACACCTCCATCACCCGCCTGAGCTGTTGACACAAGGCAGGATGGATTCATGCTTTCATGGTGTTTCTGCCAAATTCAGACCCGACCATCCAGATGTTGCAGCAGAAATCGAGACCAGGCAACATTTTTTCCAATCTACTATTGTCCAATTTTGGTGAGCCTGTAAAAATTATAGCCTCAGTTTCCTGTTCCGAGCTGAAGGAAACAAGTGCTTAATTAAGTAACTGTTGTGTTTATATCAGCTGGAACCGGTCTGGCCATTCTCCTCTGACCTCTGGCATCCTCTGTTTTTTGTTTTTTTTTCCCCAGAGAACTGCCGCTCACTGGATATTTCCCCCTCTGGGACCATCCTCTATACACCCTTGAGATGGTTGTGTGTGAAAAAACTCCAGTAGTTTGTCTGGCACCAACAATCATGCCACGTTCAAAGTCACCTCAGTCACCTTTCTTTCACATTTCAGTTCTCGGTTTGAATCTCAGCAGATCGTTATGACCATGTCTACATGCCTAAGCTGCTGCTAGGTGATTGGCTGATTAGATATTTGCGTGAACGAGCAGTTGAACAGATGTTCCTTATCAATAAATATTTGAAATTTAGCAAGATAATATGACAAGAGAATAATTGAGAGGCGATGCAATGTACACTGGAAAGATACATAAGTGTGGGGAATATTTCCACCTGAAGTAAAAGCTAATAAAATCATATTTCAGTGAATATCATTCTCCAGCACATTCATTTGCAATTTATGAAACGTCAAATAAGTATCAACCATTATACTGAAACATGGTGGAGACTGCATCTAAACAAATTTCTTGTGTCAACAAAACCAGTTTGAACCAGAATTACAGAACAGACGTTGCATTTGGCTGTTGGCACCTCGGGTTTTTGCAACTGCAGGTGATCATATCTGAACGAGAGGCAGGAGCTGGCGAGCTGTGGATGTGACTGATACACAGACCGGTAGCTGCTGCAGTGACTTGTCAATCACACCGCAGCTGACCCCAAAGCTTAACCTGCTTCTTCACTCTAAATTGGACCTTAAGTTACAACATGAATATTGTGCTGTTTCGAGAAGGACTTGAAATGAGTGACTAAGGCTATACATCAAGTGAGAAAGTAGGCTCGTGTTCTCACAGCCTGCCATAACATTGTGACTTGTTTTTGCTGATTCACACTCCTGCCGTCTTTTGTAAAATCTATCTGAGGAATGCATTCGGAAACCTTGGAAAATCCAAAAAAAGCCTCATAATGTGATGTTGGCAAAACACTGCGATTAATCGGCCTGTTATGCACTTTATGTCGCACCCAAATAATGCAGAGCTGGCTGTGACTGTAGCGCACCTGTCATGGAGTCATCATCCTCCGCTGTTCTGATTTTTGGGTCTGACTCGCACACCTGGTTATAGGTGACATCCCCGATGACGGTGCAGGTCACTTCCTCCACGTTCCCAGCGCCCATGTTGAGCTGGATGCCCTCTGATGCGAGCGCCTCATAGCTGGGGCCAGTGATGATGATTAGCTAGTGCCAACAGGAACAAAGGCAGAATGGTCACTTTTGACAAAAAAGCAGCAATACACGCCTCAGTTTGCACTTTTAAACTTGTGTTTTTCCAGCAAAATACCTATTCACTGACCTGCGAGCCTTCTAGCGTGGTCCTCTGGTCAGGGATCTCACAGCTGGTCACCACCGTCTGCAGCGCCTGGGGGTCAAACAGCTCGCCCTGCTCCTGCATCGGTGGCGGGACCAAGAGCTCAGGCTGAGCGCTCAGTCGGACAGAGCCAGTCAAGCTCTGTGACAGCACCGAGTCCTCGTCCGTCTTCTCCAGTTTATCGTCTAAGGACGCCGTCACGGTGACACACTCGTAACCATGCTGTATTGTCCCGATTTCTTCTTGTCTCTCACTTCCGCCCTCTCCGTCCTCTTCGCCTCGTCTTACATCCTCAGCCTCCTCCTCGGAGGCCATGGAGTGAAATGTTGTGTCGGGTGAGCCTTGCGGTCGCTCCATTGCCGTTTCCGTCTCCCAGTCAGGCTGTCCTGTCAGCGCAACATCCTTAGTCGCGGCCTGTGGACTACGCTGGGGGTTCACAGCTGCGTCCTGCTCTATGGTTGAGTGCTGAACCTCAGGAACCACCGTATTTTCTCCCAGATCTACAGAAGACAGGACAAATAAAGACAAAACAGCATTTGTCTGTCATCAAGTAATTCCGGATTTATATTTGAAAAGAAAAAAAATCTGTCATTTTTCCTGGGAAGTGTTTATGTACAGTGAAACGTAAAACATTTGTCAGAGTCCAATGGTAAAGTTTGCACCTTTAAAGTGTTTGTGAGTATTTGCCTCTTTTCTCCTCTTCCTTCCTAGCACTGCTTTAGCCACCGGCAGGTCTGCTTTTGCTGCACTCTCTCTGTTGCCCTCCCTGTTCACTCCCTCCTCGAATTCCGAGTCACTTCCTTCCCTCGGTGGTGAGAAAAGGTATTGCACAAATGAGTGGTCAGAGTCACATTGCCAGATGGCAGCAGTGGAGAAGTTCGGCTGGGGCTCCAGGGCTGTGAGCTGGGGTTCATGGGGGCAGGAGCGCGAGTGATCCTGGTACCAGCACACCAGGCTATGGAGGCTGGACACACACTCCTTCCTACCTATGAAACAGCACAACAGAGCAAAAGGCAGATGAGTGATGGCACAGGATCTGTTAAACCTGGACGTACAAATGGCTGCAGTCCTTAAACCTTTCTAGATACCTCAGTGATGATCATTATTGAGTGCATAAACAAGACAGCGACAGTGAAAGACTTCCCTTTGTAAATTTTCTTGCATGAAAAAATACATGAAAAGATTAAGTTAATTAAGTTAAACTCGAGATACTTTTCAAATCAAATTAGACTTTTGACTCACTGTTCTAACATTGAATAATTTGTCGATTACTTTGTAATTTAATCACCTGGTCAATAAACTGCTAGAACTATTACCTCACCACAATCCCAAAGATTTGCAATTCACAAAAAAATATTTAAAAAAAAAATGGAGAAAATGTTTTTATTGTGTTTGTTTTAGAGGTTTTCAATAACTTTTGTAGAAACAATAATAATTCGTCCACTAGACTTTTGTGTTACACATTAGAGTATGAGCACTTGTGTGTTGTTGCACATGTAAATTCTATTCAATAACCATTTATTTGTTTCTACTCAATAAAATTTGCATCCACATGACGTTGTGGTGTGGGTTATTGGCACTGAAAAGATCTCAAGCGTGTACGGGAGCAGAGCTACAGTGGCATAGCTATTTCCACAATACGCTTGAAATGTCATGAACCACACAAGGATGCTGACCAGTCTCAGGTCAGCATCCACCATGGCTGCTAAACAGGAATTGCGTGCATGAGTTTTTCTGTTGAGCAGGTTTCCTAAGCAGTAATAAAACACAGCAAAAATTTGTAGAAAAGGAATGTGATATGTCAATACCTTAAATGTAAAGAATATCAGTACACTCACATTAAACCGGGCATTAGCAGCCCCACTCCCATCATAACACTCACCCTTTTTCTGTTTTACTGACACCTCTGGAGCAGTCTTCCCCCTGTAATGCAGAAGCATCACACTTAGCCAATGTCTGATGAGTGTGTTAGAATAAAACACCTGCTCGGTTCACTAGTTGACTGGCCTTAAGTGTAAACAACGCAAAAGAATAGAAGAAGAAGAAGTAGTAGTGGTGGTGGTTAACTAACTGCTGATATTTCTCTCCGTATGTGGAGTGGAGGAGGATCAAATATTCTGCCAGCCCGGCATCACTCAGGCTGGTCCGCCTGCGGAGCTCACTCCACAGCTTGTGCGACTCTCCCAGGTAAACCCTCCGCACGTCGTACTTCTTTCGGGATTCGAGGCGCCTCTGTGCTCGGTCGGAGTCTGTGAGCCGGGGTCGTCCCCTGCAACGCCGCACACCACCTTTCCCTTGGTCCCCAGCTGGGTCGGCGTCCATGGGAACCTCCAACTCTGTCAGGGTGTTCGCCATCTTAGCCCCAACAGCTGATGTTGTGATTGCACAGCACTCCGGAAGTTGTGGCAGATGTAACCGGAAGCGTTCCGCGGCTTGGTTCCTCTCAACTCGAAGATGTTGTGAACTTTATCGAGCCGTTTTGTACACGGTCGGGCCCCCGCGTACGCGCGCATCTGCTTAAAGCGCCGGGCTTAAGCGCCCACGGTCACCGACAAAAGCGACGGAACTGTAGAGCACACGGAGCTGTTTTCCGCACGGACCGCGACGGCGCAAACGCCCGCCTGCAACATGTAAAACAGACGCGCGAAACTCAAGATAAGCGACGTATAGCGCGAAGCAGAATCGGCCATGGCAGATATTTTAATACAGATGTTCAGGACGTTTATGTCGCACACTGGACAACAGGGCGACCCCGGTGGGACCCGTGCCGCGACACCGACACCGGGCAGCGCGCTGGTAGTCGGAGAGCACAGCCGGTCGGTGCTGCTGCTGGCGGCCGTGACAGCCGCCGCGGAGCTGGGCATCAAAGTGCTGTTCTTCGCGCAGGCGCAGATCCAGAGCCTGCCGGTGTCTCTGCAGAAGGTCACCCCGAACCTGAGTCCGGAGAGTCTGAAGGTTTGTTTTGCAAGTTTTCCGGCTATAAATGCACGTCAACACGCTTTCCGAATAAGTTATGACTTTTATGTGTGGTGAGTCAACTATTCAGCGACACTTTTTGGGTAAAATCCGATCCATTTTTTAAGTGTAAGCGCCGTGTTGACACTTCTAACGTTGCAAATCTACAGGCCTGGTATAATATTGTCAAAACAAAAAGACTAACCAATCACTTTGTAGAAAGAAACTCTGCACCTTTTTTATTAAGGTGGAGAAACCCAGCATTTAATTTAGGAAATTTAGCAAAAGAGAACTTTCCCCCAACTTTACCGTCATAAATGATCGAAACTTATTTGGAACCAAAGTTGAATCCAAAGCAAAGGCAGTCTGTGAGAAAGTTGTGCCTTATTGTCTCTTTAATGTTGCCCCACTCGAAAGGGCTGGGGGTGCTTGCATTTTCACTTATTTTGTTTTGTTAGCCTCCACAAGAAAAAAAAAATTAATAATAATAATAATAATAATAATAATAATAATATATATATATGTTTTATTTCTGAGAAGTGAATGCAAATTTCTTGGTCACGTGGACCCTAAAACGAATACTGATAAAATGATATGTGTGCGGAGTGGGCATGAAAAATCAGTTTAATTTGAAGGGTTTCTTTGACATCAGACAAACTTCCTCAGCAGTTGGGTTTTGCTGTTGTCATGGAGATAGAGTAATAGAGTAGATAGAGTAACTTGAGGTGACATGAGGATAATTGAGTAAACGTGTTTTTCTGAGGAAGACCGTGAAATCTAGGGGATAGACCTTCATATTTTTTTTGTCACATATGCACTAAACTTTGTTGCAGTACTGTAATATATGATTATTTTCATTATCAATTCATGTTGATGTTATTGCATGTTTTTGATTACTTGGTTGTTCTATAAAAAGTTTTTAAAAAGTGAAAAATCTCAATACTTCCACAATAAAATTATAATGCTGTTTTGTTGGTTATTTGATTCACTCAACATTTGACTGTTAATTTTGTTTTATTTGATTTTTTTTTTTTTAAAGAAAATCAAGTTTTCCTATCCCAGGACAGTGGAGGAGCTGCTCCAGCAGGTGGCCAGCCTGCATGAGTCCACCCACACATCTCCCACTCCTCCCTCCCTGATCATAGTTGACAGGCTGGACGGTTTCCTGTGTGGACCTGGAGGCGGCAGCCGCTGTGGGTTTCACCCAGGAAAGCAGTCCTGCGCCGCTCATCTGTCTGCGCTGTTGTGTGACACCGCTGCCTTTCTTACACGTGTCCTCGAACAGCAGGCGCCGGGCTCAGCCCCCTGCCGGGTGATCGCCTCGTTTAAGTCAGAAGTGGACACTGGGGATTCCTCTGCTACTGATCCCATTCTCGATGTCCTCCATCGCTATTTCCAGGTGCGATGTACTCTGGATCAAGACAGAAGCTATGAGGCTGCGGCAGCTGGACTGCAGGAGTTGTGGCACGTTTACCTTTCGGGGACAGACACGGCACAGACCTCATGCACCAAGGACTCTGAGGCCAGGCCTGGTGTTGCCCAAGAGTGGCAGATGCTAATTTTTCCTGATGGTTTAATGGAGTTTAAGTTGGTTTAAAAGCACTTGAGCAAATTATTGGACAATCACATTTTTTTCAGTCTTGTTAGCAGAAAAGCTCATTTTCAGCACTGTACGGATTAGAAGTTAAGCTGCGAGGCATTTTCAGGCATTAGTCATGGTCAGAGTTCTTATTCTAAGTGGAGAGAATCTGTTTTTATTACCAAATGAATATTCCCAGCTGTGCCTTCCCACTGATTTAATAGAACATGTCTTGCCTCTAATATAACTGATATTACTCTTCTAGTCTGAAACCAATGTGAGAATCTTCCAACATACCCAGTTGCATTACGGCCAATGCTGTAATCCGCTGTTTGCCCTTTCAGACATGAGTCAGAATGACCAGAATGGCTGTAGATGTACAACATTTAATGAGCTGAATATTTAAATTACATGAAGGTTTCTCAAACATAAGAACGGAAAATAATATGTAATGAATGTGCATAAGTTGTATAGGAATGATCTTCTTAAATGGAGCAATATTCCCTGTAGAACAATGGATGGGTGACTTTTCCCCCTCAGATTGTTTCACTCTTCTTTCTAGATGCTTAAAGAGGCAAAACTCATCACCTCTTCTTCCTTCCTTTCAAAAAGAAAAAGATAAAGACTGGCATCGCATTAAACATATATTTTGAAATTACATTACATGAATGGTTTTTCTCTCTTTTACCCTTAAATGACCCTGTCACCCCTCCGGTTGGAACCATCAATGTGTGTGTGTGTGTGTGTGTGTGTGTGTGTGTGTGTGTGTGTGTGTGTGTGTGTGTGAGAGAGAGAGAGAGAGACAAGAGAGTGGCTGATACCACATGAAAAGAATTTTACAAGTCAGAAAACAGTGTAGCAATTACTTAGAAAAATAAACTAAATCATCTTTATTTTTATATATTTTTTAAAGTTTCTGAAAATTAAAAACACAGAAGAAAATATTAGCATAAAGAAGCTTCAATAGACAACACTCATAAAAAGTATTCATCAAAAGCCATCGTTTAAGTGGATACATCACAAAACCCGTTTCCTTTTTAATGTTACACTCTGTCATAACAATTTTCTCAAAAAATACAAGTCACTGTGATGAGATGTATTTCTACAATTTGAAGTTTGTTTTTTTCATTTGACCATTTTCTATTTTAATGTAATGTTAATAATCATACTTGTTTGCACAAAGGCAACATTGACTTTTCAAGTAGCTGATCTGGCTCCAAACCATCTTTAAACTTTAAACCTGCATGTGAATTTGTTTACAACTGATTTTTCATAAGCCACAAAAGCAAAGAGTGTTGGATTTATATGTTTTGAACAGAAATATAAAGCTAGGGGAGGCGGGGGGGGGGCTTCACTATTTACATGGCAGAGTGGTGACAAATGCACAACTTCCATATGACAAGAAAGAAACTTGCCTTCAACTACAGTTATTTGAGAATGAAACAATGAGTAAATATTTCCTGCACAGTACAACCATTTAATCCATTGGTTCTAATATTGTGTTTGGGAAAGGACAAAATCTTAAGGTTTGATTTCTCTCTGACATAAATGTGTAAAAATTATCTTTATATCATTATTTACAAATACAGTGAGTTAATTCAGTTCTGGAAATGACATAATTGCTTTGGGGATCAAGCAAAAGCTGTGCGATTTAAATTCATATAAAAAAGCATCTTTAAATATGAGGTTGCTTACAATTTACATAATTCTTGTTGTAAACAAACCCATGAAAAACAAAACTATGCATTACACAGTCACACATCACAAATTCATTTTTTTTTTTTAAAGGCTAATTCACTGTACTAATACTGTCAGCACTGAAATTATTCACAATGTGATGGTGAATAATCAGCAAATGTTAGCTGGTTAATGCAACAAATTAAGATGGTTAACATTGTAAACATATTTACTTAATATCAGTATTGTAACTGTGAACGTGGGATCATGCTGATGTAAGCAAGCAGCTTACATTTAGTAAGTACTGCCGCGCCGAAGATCAAGCTCTCAGTGCTGCTAACCTTGCAGTCGACTCTTGGAAGGAAATTTTTTTTTTTTGCCATATTTACAGATGTCCAATGGAAGCATCAGATTTCAAAGCATGTCGTGTATTAACCAAGAAATGGCTCAGCATTCTATTATTTGTCTGGCTCCATTCACAGTGAAGGGGAAGAACTACAGACTAGCCTAGCTTGGAATTCCGGAGCAGACTCTCACCCGCCTCCATGTGCTCGCCATCGTTTGAAGGGATTCGGCATTGAAAGCTTGCATGCATTGCATCCTGGTCCATGTAGGCACTGTCTGCGCAGCCTTGGAACGGGAGAACTCTGTTTTTATCACACACTGAGGGATACATTGCCTCAATTAACTTAATTGAGAATCGTATCTGGTTGGACATACACATGAAAAGTGGCCGATTTTCCCTTTTAGCCTGGGTGGACAACAGGGGAGCCCTTGAACAAAAAGAAATAAGCCCCATTAGACTGTAGGCTACACAGGCAACAGCTGTTGAAGAATCGGCTCACTGTCAGCTTTAGTCTTTCGATGGATTTGTTAACAACAAAAATGTAGAGTACACACACAGTCTTATACTTTAAGGCATGCTGTTAAAAGTATCTGCTGTGTAATGTAACCTTGTTACATTCTGTATTTTAAGCCAACAAGTAAGAGTGAAAGTAGCTCAAGTAAATAACTCACAGTGGAAAAACCTAGGGAGATCACCCCCCCTTTAGTTGAATCTTGGTGAAATTATAGATTTTTGAGCTCATCTACAGGGTGGGACATTACCATTTTGGTCAGCTGACCTTTACACTGAGCAATAGTAATTGGTCTAAACAACACACAGATCTGACCTTTATGTGTACTGTCATTGTACAGATCAGGGATGACTTGCAGAAATTATGCGTTTACATCCGCTTGGATTATTTAACTTAGACTTTTGCCCTCTGTCGGTCCCTGAATCCGTACACTTACGGAGGTTTTGCTTAACAGTTTTGAAAAAGGCCTTGTAGTTATAGGTGAATATCGAAATATCCTTTTGCAACCCTGTTTCAAGCCTCAGTCCATTTGCAGCCGGCTCAGGCGAGCTTCCTCTCAGCAGTCGTCCTGAACTGGGTGCTGCCTCGGCAGGAAGGATCTTTTGTGAGTGGGGATCTCGTTGGCATAGATAACCACTTTCCCAATGTCATCTGCTCTGCTCATGGGGCTGTAATCCATGGAGACCCCCGAGTCTGCTACTGCCATGTAGGTGTATCCAAGGCCTTTGGGTATCCAGCCTTGGTTTGGGTACTCAAAGCTGGACTGGGATGAAAGGCGACCCGAGCCGGAGCTCTGCTGCACAGATCCCAGATCAGAGCGAGATTCTGAGAGCGGTGTGTTTTTGGGGGCAAAAAACACCTCAAGGGGTAAAGTCTCCTCAGGAATGTCATCCAAATGCTCATTTTCACTTTGGTTGTTGCCACTAAGGGTGACATAAGCATCTTGAGACTCCAGCAGATAGGACTGGGAGCAAGGGACCGGCTGCTGGTGGAACTCCCTTAAGCGGTCCATCAGCCAATGGTTGTTTGGCATTTCTCTCAATCTGTCTAGAGCTGCATCCTCTGCCTCCAATAGATCTCCTTCATCCAGCCCCTTACTCTCATCCTTGTTGTCCTCTGCGCTTCGGGTTAAAGCTCTTGAAGTCTTGGGTGGCAGAGGTGGGGAGGACAGTGAAGGGCTCAGGCTTAGCTCTGAGAGCACTTCAAGAGAAGTGGGACATTCCTCGGAGTAGAAGAAAGCTGGACTCAACCACAGAGCTCCATTTGTCTGCCCTAACCACTCCTGTACAAAAAAAAAAAAAAACAATACAACCAAACATTATTTAACTCAACCAAATGTCTTGTTTGACTCAATTTTGAGAAAACTGAGTTGTCCCTTAAGCTGCGTTTTGTTATAATCAACAAAAGTTAGCGTGCCGGCACCCTTAAACCGATGGTGCCCCTGGTAAACATTTCACATGCCTGGCATCAACATGTCAACGTGCGGAGCTAAAAGCAGTCAAGAGAGAAAGCAGACTTATATGTGTTCTCACCTGAAAGTCCCCATCATAAAGGGTAAAAAGGCCTTGGAACTTGCTGTCAGGAGTTGGGATTACTGGCCAAATCTTTTTGATCAGAAACCTGGAAAGAGCAGAGAGGCTGAGAGTGTTATCTCCCATCTGACCCTTTTCTATCCATCAGTATTGTTCAGGTTCTTGCAGAGGCAACTATTAGCCGCGCTCGCGTGGCTACATAAGAAGGCGCGAGCGTGCGCGACCTCGGCCGACTGACCTGCGATGGGACATGAGCACAGTGAGAGACAGCACCATGAGGATGAACGAGATGATCAGGGTTAAGGACACGATGAGCGGGTTGATTTCTGATGGAGGCAACAGAATGATCGAAAGCAGACATTTGTTACCTTGCAAATGCAGAGAAAACCTGGGTCTACATCGATGGAGGTGCCGAATGTGCCTTGAAGGGAATAATACAATTTTGCATTGGCACGCTGTATGTGAATGAATGCTCACCCGCAGGCGGAGTTGCCATGAACACCGGCTCGCTCCAATCACTCCAGTAGCCACTGTAGCTCATGCCGTCCAGCTTTCCCCGCACTCGCACTTTGTACTTGGTGCCCGAATGCAGACCTCGTAAGATCAGCTCTGTGCTGACTCGCGCCACCTCCACCTGTAAAATAGCCCTCAGCTCATGAGTGCAGGTCTGCGTGGGCCCCATTTACACAGTCCTTAACGAACTACAGAAGTCGTGCAGGGCAGTAAAGTGAGGCGTACCTGCTCCACGTGGCTGTCTTCCATAGCATAGATGACCTCGTACATCATGGAGTCACCCATGTACTTGAGCGGAGGGGCCACCCAGCTGACCATCAGCTGACCGTGCTCACCCGTGCTGCTCAATGTCACGTTAGTGGGAGGGTCCAGCAGAACTGCCACGCAGACAGACAACAATCAGGTTATTCGGGAAGACTTGGTTGAGAGAAGGTTTGTCCTAAACACGCCACTTTACATTCCTGCATACGTGGAATTTTGGCCAACAATAAAGCCAACTTTGGAACAGCGGTAGCAGCTAGCTACTCGCTTTCTTTATCTGTCTGCTGTTTGTTCCTGCGTGGGTATAAATACGAAAGATGAGGGCTTTTATAGAAAGCCAAAACTATGAACTGAGAGGTGCTAGAAGGCTCTCTAAAGCTGAGAGGAACAGCAGAATTAGATGAAATCATCCCCATTTCATGTTGAAAATTAATGTGACTAGTACATCATTAAAAATTGTGACCATAGGCGCAAGTGGCTACAAAAATAAAATGAAGCCGGCATTGTAGCGCAAACTTTCCCCTGCATTCCATCAGCTAAGTGGAATTCAAAATGCAGGAACTCGGCAAGAATAAATGAATAAAACAAAAACAAAACTTACAGGAAAGCTCAATGTAAAGGCTGCGGTTGTGGATCAGTAGTCCTTCCCGATGAACTTGGATGTCCATTTGGACAAACATCTGGACTCGGCTCGGACGGCAGACGTAAAGCCTCTTCCCGCCAGCTAGGCGGAGGGCTGTGAGCAGGCACCTGCTGCTGTTTTCTTTTCTGCTCCAGACACAGGACGACAGGAACACTGTTCTTGAATGAAGCCTCATACATATTTGAATTTTTATAAAAAAAAATACCGGACATTGAACAAATTCCGTTAAGACTATCGCAACCATCACCCAGGTCTACTAATCCTAAAAAAAATGATTAATGGTTGCAGAGAGCAGAGTACTCTCAGGTCACATGATGGTGTAAATTATTCTTCTATTGGAAAATGAAGTTAAGGAATTGACATGAAATCAATAAACTTATCCACTGTTGATACATATCGATCAACACATGACTTGTTGGTGTCTCACGCTGAGTGGGCCTTACTCGTATGAGTATGTGAAGGAGTACTGATCTACAGATCCAGCCCTCTCCTCATCTTCCTCCCAGAAGCATGTGAAGTCCCTCTTGGTTTCAGCAAAGCACTTGGGGTTCTCTGGCTCGTCTTTCAGCACAATAGACACTGGAGGTAATGTTGGGGGCCACAGACAAGCGTGAGAGCAGAGCCATGTAGGGTTGCATGCATGATGATCAACCAAAAGCGCCTTTATTTGGCATCAGTGGTATCAGAGAATCTAAAGTAGTCAGTTATCACTAAGACTGCAACAATGATGAACTACCTCTAATGGAACCATTGGCTATTAACCATTAACATCCGACCACAGTATTTCACCGTTAGAGTTTGCCGCCACCACATTTTAAGACAAACGTACCTTTCTTTTCGAAATCTGTCGCGCCCCGAACGACGCGGACTGTTCGCATGGCGCAGAACATCGCGTAAAGTGCCAACAATCGATTAAAGTGATCACGCGTCATCCTTTTGTCTTCTGCTGCGAACCGAAAGACTTGAGATTTCTGTTGCGCGCCTGCATAACTCGAGAACAGCCTGCCACGAACGCGTCCGATGCCGCTCTCGCCCGGAGTTGGTCTTGTTTTTTTGTTTAGATACCATGGACAGCGCAGCGCGGTTACGCGCCTGCCGGAGAGCGATAAGATATGTGGAGCCGAGCTGTTTACTTTTTCCAAAAGTTTGTGAAGAAGAGGTGGGGTCACCTCCGGCGTTACGAAACATTTTACTCGCTTGTTGATGGGCGGGAATCGCGCGCTCATTGATGTTTACGAGTTGTTTCTGCCGGCCGTGATGACAAGAGGACACGACCCGCGCGTAAAAGCGCACGGCATCCATCTGGATAGATAGATAGATAGATAGATAGATAGATAGATAGATAGATAGATAGGTGTGTGTGTGTGTGTGTGTGTGTGTGTGTGTGTGTGTGTGTGTGTGTGTGTGTGTGTGTGTGTGTGTGTGCTTGCGTGTGCGTGCGTGCGTGCGTGCATGCGCGGGAAACAGGCAAATTTAATCCCGGCATGTGCTAAAGTAACGGAAACAGAAGAGTGCTGGCGCACCTACGAGGCAGACTTCAACGGTTTGTTATCTACAAACTGCACGCGTGTGTTTTCTTCGTTTGACCAATATTATCGGAACTGCAGGCACCCTGTTTCGTCAGCATTGATAAGTAGCAAAGGGGGGGAGGGGGCGTGGGGGGGGGCGTATCAGCCCATCCCCTTCATTTTAAGTGTAAGTCTGCGCTTCTTTGCATCTTTTGATGCTATGGACGAGAGAAATGGGCCCTGTCACACTGCATTGACACTTTTTTTTCATCTCCCCATCAGTTTG
>CAAKHG010043326.1:42763-66311 GCA_901007715.1 Dactylopterus volitans
GATGACAAAGAAGCAGCTGTGTTTAAATTAATTTATTTCCATTGCACACATGTACACACATGTACACGTACATGTACACACACGCACACACACGCGCACACACACACTCGTTTCCTTGTGTGGGCCTGGAATGAGGGAGGATAGTGCAAGTCCCCAACGCTTCCTTTTGTTGTCCACACTTCCTCGTGCTTTACTCTGCACACCCATAGCTGAGGAATTTTTTTTTAAGCAGTGTGCAGTTTCTTCTGACCTTTTGCTAACTCAGATGACTGTTTTATAGTTTGTTTTTTTGAGGTTTTTACCAGGCTACTCTTCAAAATCGCCTTGTCACCTCTCAATCTGTGTGGAGGGCATGAACACGTCTCCGGACTCTCTCCATACCTTTGTAAGAATGAATAAATGAGCTGATAGAACTTTGGTCTTTGGTTTAACAGTGTTTATTTCCTGGTGCCACCATAGGGGCTAATCTGATAGTGCAGCTAAAGACCCGGCGCATTTCCAGAGAGCCTGTGTTCTTAGCCTTTCCTCTACTTTTACTTTTTTCTTGAACAGCATCCAAAAAGAACGTCAAGGCACATTAACCTGATGTCAGCAAGACGAAACAAATTGTCTTTCTGGGTAATTCTGTGAATGTTACACAATGTGTTTTTATTAGCTCAAAAGCAAAAGCATGAGATTTTATTCAAACATTCACTGAATTTACCATCACTGATGGAGAAAACATTTTAGAAATGCTAACCCAAATTGCATTTGGGAAAACATCGTCAGTTTACCTTCAGTCCTCGCGTTTTTCTATTGAAACAACTCCATTATAATCCATTAGTGCTGATGTTGCAGCCAAAATAGGGATATCCTCTAGCAGGCCATCTAAGTACCACGCTCTGTGTGCAGGACTTGTCCACAATGTGCATCAACGCTAATTAAATTATAACCCGCCTACTGCAAATGCGGGCACTGTCTGTTGGGTCTGGGCTCACTCATCAACATCAGTGCGAATCTATTAGGATTAAAAGCTGGTTTCTTTCCAAAAACCCATCAAATGAATTGCCGGGCTTGGCAGCATATGCAGTGAGAATCAAACTTTCAGGCATGATTAGAAAGTAAAACAACAAAACCTCTGGTACCAAATTCGAGCAGAACAGAAAAGCAGTGGGCAACAGTTTCCTCCAGAGGGAAACTCTGACTTAGACAAAGTAATTTAATCATCAAACTCATAATGTTGAATTATGTTTTGATAGATGTAAATGATTTCCAATATATTTGCAAGCCCAGAGGGGCTCCTTTTTTTTTTTTTTTTAGCAATGTTGACATTTTTTTTCTACAGCTTTGTGCCTCCATGGCATGACATTAAATCAGAATCAGAATATTGTATTGATCCCCAAAGGGAAATTACTTTTGGTACAGATACATTATTGCTGTGAACGAAAATCATGTTAAAATGCGACTTGAGGTTATCAAGAGTTAAATTGAGGCCCTTGGTCCAAACTAAATGTAAACAGCCCCCTTATGTTGAATCGAGCTGATCCACAGGGATAAATACAATATTCTGTGTTAAATAGCAGTTCATAGTTTTTAATTTTTCATAAAGAGATTATTATTTCAGTCTTTCATTTCTTTTCCAGGGATGATTTTTTTTTCATCCTTTGGGACTGTTGGCTGGATAGATTGACCATGGGCCCGTTCTGGCCCTTGGGCTGTGTTTTGCCGGCGGGGATCACAGTGTTTGTGTGTGTGCGTCAGAAGACCAGCACCTGGTTTATTTTACCACTCAATCTGACCCTGCAAGGAAGCAGACTTCTCACCCCATTTGCAAGCTCACCATTTTTCCTCAAACGATCTTTACAAGTTATTTACTGCAGCTCAAAGATGGGGTTTCCTGGTGGTTCAGTCTGTGTAGATTCTCAAGTCATCCACATCATGGAGATCCTAAGAGTTTATAGGTCCTCAGTGAGTGCTGATGGTGGCCTTAATGACTCTCTAGCTATTGATGATCCCACCAGAGGCCAGAACTGCAGAGGCCTTTTGGATGAGAGGTGAAACATCTTTGAAAGAAGCCCAGTTCCCTACCAACTTTAACTCTTAGAGCTTCTCGTGGTTACCTCGCTACATTAATTGAGCATCACTGTGAAGACTTTGTTTGTTTTCCTGTGCACACCTTAAAAACCTCAGTTTAATGTTTCTACATTTGAGACACTAACTTGCTTACTACCCAACAATATTTGCATATTTACAGATCCTGTTTTTCTAATTGAGAGAAGACTTTTTTTTTATTAGGTAGTTCAACTTGAACATCAATTACCACTCCAAGCATTAGATTTTAAAAAATTTTGTTTGCATACATTTCCATTAAAATACAGAGCATGACATTTTACAAAATGAGATGCAGTATGCGATGCTTGCTCAGCAATGAATGTACACTTCTTTCTTTAAATACAACTGCGTCCAGATGTCGCCCCCTGCTGGGGTTGCATGTAAATCACTGGTGCAGGACCTGAGGTATGTTTACTAAATTTCACTGATCAGGTTTTTAGAAAAAAAAAAAAAAAGTTCTTCAAAAGGGACAGATGATTAGTAATAAAACTGAAGATTGAAGAGGGAAAAACCACAAGTATTAAAAATGATATTTTTTTGAGGCAGCAGAAATTTGATTGAAAGCACTGAGTTGACAACTGCATGAAGGTTCAGGTAAACTGCACTGATGATTCTTTTGAGTTAACAATGGCATCAAAACCAACCTCACTCATAAGGACACTTGTGTTGCACCTCAACCAATGGACACGAAAGCAATGTAACTTCGTTCACACGTCACTGGCATATGCACTGCATCATTTTTTTTGCTTATCATATGAAATGCTTAAGCAGACATAAAGAGAATCTGAGCAGATTTTCCTTCATCAATTGAGAACACATCATTTTGCCTAAATGGTGGATAAATTCAGAGCTGTGTAGACCAAGTTAACTGTGGTGCAGATGAATCCTATCAGGTTGCAGAGGTTGGACAGCCCATGGTAGCGGCCAAATGTGCTCTTATAAGCTCTGTACTTGGGGTCCTGTTCTTTGAGCTTGGCGTAGGCCTCCTTCTGACTGCCCAGCCCAACCTGGTTCCCGAGCCCGTGCTCCGTCTCCACTTCCCTCATCTGGTACATCACCTCAGTGGCTGCGGGGCCAAACCACTGAGCGTTTAAAGCCGCCATGATCAGTGCCACAAAATACAGACCCATCTGCGAAGAAGAAAACATGATCATCGTTCACTTACAAATGTTAGGTTTAAATCACTATGGATCTGCTTTTTCAAGCTGCACAGTCATTAGAATTAACAGTGCAGTGCCAGCGCAGCTACAGTATGCTGGTATTACAAAAGCATGCGGCGTTGTGATGTTCCACCTGAACACTTTCATGCCAGTCCAGCAGCTCTCTTGGGTGATACACAGCATAAATAGCCAAGCTGACAAAGTTGCAGCCCAACAGGCAGTAGAAGTACACAGGGAAGAGTTTACTCTGCACCAGGCCAAAGGTGTGCAAAGTTACCTGCGATACCAACGCAAAACCTGCAGGCACAAGATATCACAATAAAGAAATGTAGCGCTGGAGGAGGAAGTCAAAAGAGGCAGCCATGCTGACCCAACCTGTGCCCCCACCCACCCCTCACTCGTACCTGCAATGAAGGAGACCCAGACCTGCATGCCCCAGGAGAAGGAGAGCACCAGTAGGGTTAAAACTTTGACCAAGTCTGTGGGCTCCCCCTCTGTTACCATGGTGTTGCTCTGCAAATTACACACAATCGACACACTGTAAACACACTTTCAGTCTACATAAAATTAGCCTTAAAACATTTAGGGTCCTACATCGCTGTATACATGATTAGTGTAAAAAAGAATTTACTTTTCCTCTGGCTTAATTAAAACCTCCTTACACTTACCTTGCCATAAACTGAGTTATCATAGTTTATAAATTATAAGTAAACAAAAGGTATACAGGAGCTTGAGCAAAAGCTTTTAAACAAAAGTAAAGTCATATTTTGTTGATTCTATTTGCACACATTAGGGTAGGAAAAAATACAACACACACATATAACTCAGTAGAGCTTAATAGACAATAATAATTCAACTTTACAATTCAAATAAAAATAATCAGCCTCTAAAGTAGATTCAAATAAGAACTGAACATTCTAATCTTTGTAAAGCACCGATTGCAGGACGGGTGTAAAGTTGTATCTGGTTGTGCCTTGTCAACTTCCAAGTGATTTTGTTTTGAGTTTCAGATTTACAGACATGCTGCTGTGCACACTGATGTGATAATCACGTGTACACCAATCAACCTAGCATTAAAACCACCAGAGAATATAATCCAACAGCCCTGCGATAAATTCCTCCTCCAGGAGGAGTTGTATGTCGAATTTTTATTGAATCTGTTTGCGATGGATTTTTATATGAGACTGCAATGTCTGACCCGAGTACATTTCAACAGCATCACATGTTACAGTCCCAATAACGATCATTAAAATACTGTATGTCAACACATCTCTCAAATGATGAACAAAAATTCGACATAAAACTCATCCTCAAGGGAGACTTTCTGCAGGGCTGATGCGTTATATGCTATGGGAAACGTGCAACGGTTCTAAAACGTCCAGAAGTGGGAATCTCTCAAATTGACACTTCGGATCTGGTTTGAAGCATTCATGTTTATAAAATTAGTGAAAAAGTTGATGAAATAGCGCAACAAAAATGCTGCTCCTGAGCTGTTGAGGGGCGGGCGCCGGGGGCTCCAGGACCCTCCACGCAACACTGGCGTTTAAGGGCCAAGGCCTTCATCTTTATCTCCAAAAGCCTGCTGCTTCACATGTGCAGCGCGCCTGATAAGAGTGAAGTAATGGTTGTAAAGGCAGAACGAAGAGAAAAACACATGTCAAAAGGTCGTTGGCGAGCTGTGGCGAGAAGAGTACAGGCGACAAGGCGACCGCGCGATGACGGTCAGCGACAGTCTGCGAGTTCCCTGTTCGCGGCAGGTGACGCGATTATTTCTCGCTCGGACCCCCGACAGGCCAGCCTGCTTTAACCCCTGAGCGCAAGGGGAGTTACACAAGTTTCATCGGGGCACCGAGACCGGCTTCGTGTTGCGTTTCCCCTGTGTAAAGTCCAACCGCTCGCCGTGCAACACACGCGGCCACACTCACCTGCGGTTTCCCTAGTAACTGCAGGATTTAAGGCACTTGACCAATTGCGCTACTCCCGAGGGTCTTGCCGAGCCACTTCCGGTGTCACATTGTTTTGCGTAGAAGCCCCGCCCCTCGAGATGAAAAGAACCAATTAGATTCCTTCAAAAGAGCGCCGTCAAGATGGATCTTTTCGCAAGGGGAGGGGGGGGACTTGTTACTCGCCGTGTTTGCGCAAAGTCCGATAGTGGATTGGACACGTGGGGCTGTCACTCCACTTTTGAGCCAATTACGAACCTAACAGACTCCCAACTGACCAATCGGAGGCGGCGCTGGAGGGGCGCTGTGTCTGGATCAAATTGCATCCACCGAGCATCCTCCGCTGCGGGACAAACCGTCGGTAAGACGATGCGAGACATCTTTACGCGAATAAAAGACCGTTAGCCAGTTCGGATGGGACCTGCTTTAGATTTGCACCTGTAAAATGATTTTCATGAGCAGTTTCAATCAATGGGAGTCTTTACCTGCACGCGGGCTGTTGTTGGCGGGTTAGCTTGCTAGCGTGTATCGGTAGATTCCAAGCGCGTCCTGCGGTCTTTCCCGGTCCCGTGTACACCGATCAGCCATAATATTATGACCACCTGCCTAATGTTGTGTAGGTGCCCCTTTTTTTTTGCCGCCAAACACACCTGCACCATGGAGGCCTGGACCCCACTTAGACCTCCAAAGGTGTGTGATGGCACCAAGATGTGATCGGCAGATGCTCACGGTGCTGTCAGTTGCGAGGCGCGGCCTCCGTGGATCAGACTTGTTTGTCCAGCACATCCAACAGATGCTCGATTGGGAGATTTGAGGAATTTGGAGGTGAAGTCAACTCCTTGAACTGGTTGTTGTGCATTTCTCAAAGTATTTCTGAAGCATTTTTTTTTTGTTTTGCTTGATGGCAGGGAGTATTATCCTGCTGTCAGAATACCGTTTCAATGAAATGGAGAACATGGTCAGCAACAACCCCGAGTGTAGGTGTTTTGTGTCAAAGTAACATCCGCGCGAATGGCAGGACACATGCACGATTAACTGCCACGACTGTGTTTTCTGACACCTTCCTATCAGAACCAGCCTTAACTTCTCCAGTAGCTCTGTTTGCCAATGACCCTGCGTAGCCGGTCCACCGCTTGTCCTCCGTTGGACCACTTTTGATAGGTCGTGACCTATCAAAAGCGGTTTCTTGAGATGTTCTGACCCAGTTGTCCGGCCGTCACAATTTGTCCCTCGTCGGAGTCGCTCAAAAATCCTTGCGCTTGGCCGTTTTTCCTGCTTCTGACACGTCAACTTTGAGGACAAAATGTCCATTTGCTCTCAAATATGTCCCAGCCACTGACAGGTGCCACGATAACCCGATAATTAGTATTATTCCCTTTACCTGTCAGTAGTTAAGTCAAGGCTGATCGGTGTACACAGCAGAACGACAAGGAAAGGCTTCCAGATACAGCCAGCACCTTTCCAAGAAATATTCCAGTCACAAAACATAATTTAGCGGCATTGGCGATAACCTCACGTACTATCCAGGTGAAAGGGGTGATGTTAATAGTGGTCCACACATTTTGATCAACTGCTCATGAACTCAATGACATTACTCAGTTACAGTTATGCAAGAGCCAGCTTGATGCGGCTATGCCTTGATCACAGTTAAATGGATTGTGTAATAAGTGAAATGAAAATGCAATGTAGGTGGGTGACTGCAAGTGCTACCATGGATCAGTGCATTCATTCATCACTGCGCATCGCTCGGTGAAAGAGAGTAGATTGCGTTCGAGTGTGAAAGTGTCTGGTAATTTCCAAAGCTGATGGAAAGAGAAAAAAACAAAAAATCAGTATGTAATTATTTGGTTTTTACTGCAAAGATAGAACAACACAAATGGGGCGCAGGAAGTCTAAGAGAAAGCCACCGCCCAAGAAGAAAATGACGGGTAACCTGGACACCCAGTTCACCTGCCCTTTTTGTAACCATGAGAAATCCTGCGATGTGAAAATGTAAGTCGAGCTCAACATGATGTCAGAATGTTTTCAAAAAAATAATAATAATAAAATAAATACAGTGAAATACACTATGAACGGTATAACCAGTGTTTTATTTTTCAGGGAGCGAACGCGTAACACAGGAGTTATATCATGCAGCGTTTGCTTGGAGGAGTTCCAGACTCCCATCACCTGTATCCTTTCACCACTAACTATTTAGTGGATGTTATAACATATTCCTCAATCTTACAAGTTTGTGTTACCGCTGATTCAACTTGAACGACAAAAAAAAAAAAATCTGCATTCGTTGGCTGTGAGTTGATTGTCACTCGCTTGATTTGGTCAATCATAAGAAAATTCATCGGGTGTATTTTTGAATTAGATGAAACATTGTTTTTTTGTTTTTGTTTTTGAAGCAGGATCCCACGGTTTTGTGGAGCAAAGAAATAATGGACAAAAATCACAGGCAGACTAATCCCTTGCAGCTGCATATGTACATGCAATGAAACATTTGCCAGCACTCTATTGTTATCAGAGAGGATTATTAGGTCTTATGAAGGTGGCGTGCATCTACTCTCTCTCTCGCTCTCTCTCTCTCTCTCGCTCTCGCTCTCTGTGTTTGGGATGCTCCTTAAGTCTTTTTCATCACCAGATCTGTCCGAGCCGGTGGATGTTTACAGTGACTGGATCGATGCCTGCGAAGCAGCTAATCAATAGTCACGTTTTCCTGAGACTCACCCTCCCGCCATCACCCACGTTCCACTCCCCCCCCCCCGAACCGGTCTGGTGAATTTGTTCTTGTTCAGCGAGCACCATGTAGCATAATATTGACCGAGGTTGTTATTTTTTTTTTTTTCCCTTTTTTGCTTTTTTGTTTAGAATAATTTTGCTACAGTGGGACTTGCTGAGCATGACACACTCCTCTGGCTGGGCCAGAGCACTGCCATGTTGTTTTGACTAAATTGTCCTAAACTGTATGTATCAGTTCTCAGTGTCCACATCATGTTCGTGTTAAGCTCGTACATTTTGTTTTGTTTTTAATTTTTTTGTTGTTGGCTCATTCTTTTGGTTGTTGTTTGGACCAAATTGTGACAGAAGCTTAAAATAATATCTAATTGATTTTGCAATATTTCATTGATATTGGCCTTATTTTACAGGATGAGATTTATGGATGACAATTTCTTTTCAGATTTTAGTCACGTCACTAAAGCACTGAAAACCTTGTTGAACGACATTTTTCTGTGCCAATTTTTTTTTTCTTTTGACAAATACGTATATATTTGCACTGCAAGAATTTTCTCGTTGTTAAAATCCCCAGCATGTCATTTCTTTTTCTACCAATGTGTATTTCACATATCCTTGCCTGTCTATTTTGAGGTAATGACAGTAAATAAGAACCGTATTTTTTTTAAGTGTTTTTATTGCACAAATGTCATGTTTAGTGAAAGGAAATATAGAAAAACAAAACCAGGAGGTTAGCAAATAGTTTGTTGAAACACAGCCAACACTTGAAAAGGTGAAATGTTAATATACATTTACTAAACACAGTTGCCATTCTGGGTATCATGGAGTGGTGATAGTGATAAAGGAATGCACTGTAAAAAAAAAAATGCATACTTAAATTTGATTGAAATTAAAGGAATGTTAAGAAATTTGATGGACTGAAAATACAGTAAATGTACATTTGCTTTTTCCTCCACTGTACCAGTCTTACAACACTAGGTGGCACACTACTACAAGTGCAGAATCAAAGCTCCAATGCGTCTGTTGATCAGTGTAAGGGCACAAACGTGCCCATTTAGCACATTAACTGCAAATTTAACACTATGCACCGTCTATGTTAATTCAAAGCCGATCTGAATATTGTCATGCAACACGCGTGACTGAGCATTTTCTGCTTGGTAAATGTACATTTCTACCTTGTAATGTGGCATTCTGTAACAGCTAATAGCACTTCTAACCTACGATAACGTTACATTCAAGACATTCGGTGGGTTAGAACAGTATTATGCAGAAAACCGTAAAAGGAAAATCCTGCGTGCATGACATGGTTCACATTGCACATTGGTCGTCATGGATACTGTCATATACTGCACGCAAGGTGAAGCTGGGTAAAGTGCAAATAAGAAAAACAGCAAAAAGGCAAATACTTTTGTTTTTCATCCAAAAACAAAATAGAAGCAAAAAAACGTCACGACTCACTTGCAGAACAACTACTGGTGATTAAAAGTTACCCTAATATCAAATGGTGTCCCTACGATTGGATGTCACCGCACCCACGCTTATTTACTTCATAAAAAGGTTTGTACCATGTCTGACAGACCCCTCTGCATACTTTCTAAAAAACCAAAGATACATGCTGCACACAAGCCACGTGAATGAGCCCTGTAAGTGGCATCATGGCTAATCGGGCAGGCTTATATGAACATGACTATTTGTCAACGCAGGTGCTCACAAAACAAAGCAATGTCCGCACAAAGCCACAAGTCTTTTTTGGCAACATCCGCCCCCGGTCAGTCAGATGACCCGGAACCTCGGAGTCACCCAGCGGAGTGGAATCCCAAGAACCTGCAAAGCTCCAATGTGGACGTGGACTCCACCTCCAGCTGGGTCAAAGTTCAATAGCACCAACACGGTTACAATTGTTTCCTCTCAAGAAACTGTCAAATTCTGCCTTGTCAGTGTTCAAACTGGATCTCTAAGTACAATGCAAGTATAAAAAGCTGTAGAAAAAAAAAATCTATAAATAGCAAAGGTCAAAAGAGGATTTGGGGTCGTTTTTGTTTTAGCAGTGATAAAATTCTTTGCCAAAATGCAGAAATTGGCCTGGACATGAAAGTTTTGATCTAAGGTAAACGCCATTTTGTTTGTTTAACTCGTGGAAAGGCAAACAATTCCCAAGAGTAAATAGAGTGTGGGTTAAGGCGGGTAATGGCGATGGCAACGATGTCAAGTGGTGTTAAATAACAGTCTGGGAGTTTTGCTCATCACAAGGACAGTTGTGGTTGGTTGTCTGAAGTTAAAAGCAAAGGGGCCGGGGGGCGGGGCATGTTTGTGGTTTTCTTAGTCAGAATACTGGTTGTAGCCATCGAACTCAACCTCGCTTCCATTGTTGTAGTAGGCCTCGGTGGGGTTGGTGCAGTACTTGTTGTCATAGACCTGGCGGGGCAGGCCGTAGGTGGTCATACCCTGCTGGGAGGCCACTTTATTGGTGCCCATCTGCAGAGAGATGGTGGTGGTGTCGCAGGTCTCCAGCTCTAGCTTCTTGTCAAAGATGTGCCTCCTAGTTCCTGGAGCCGTCATACCAGACTGAAGAAATGAAAGCAAGATGAAGACTCTTAAAAACCACTCTAAAGGTCGACGCAGTTGTGCATTCTCAAAAGCTTCTTGAACAGACAGTAATTGCTGATGTTATTATGCAATTAATTCAAAAGGAGATAAAAGGTGTTTTCTTACAACAAATCCGACAAAAAAAGACCAAACCAACTACACAACTTGTCCTCCTGCGCATTGA
The DNA here is from genome assembly GCA_901007715.1 of Dactylopterus volitans. Lineage (NCBI taxonomy): Eukaryota > Metazoa > Chordata > Actinopteri > Syngnathiformes > Dactylopteridae > Dactylopterus > Dactylopterus volitans. The sequence continues at coordinate 53,449 of CAAKHG010043326.1, forward strand.
AAGCCAGACGCCTTTATGCCATCAAGCTTCACTTACATGTAATGTAAATGTAATGAGCCACACTGTTGGATGACATGCTCCTTCATGATGACGGATATCGCCATGGTAATTTTATGGACATTATTTATTAATCAGGTAAAAGTGGTTTTCGTCCCAATAAATGTTTCCTTTGAATTGAAAAGACAACATTTGGGTTGTTTTGCTAGCGGAAACAAGGACTTGCAACCATTCGTCTGTTAGCTTTGGCTAGCTATAAATAGTTTGCCAGTTGTCTTTTGCCTTCAATTAACCACTGACATTTAGTTAAAACTAACATTTGAACTGACCATTTTCACAATGTATGTTCAGCTTCCGCCATTAGTTTTAGCTGGCTCCTTTGGCAATTCAGCTTCAGCTGTTTTAGAGGTTTTGCCTTTACTGTGAGACAGCCGTCTGTTTTCTTGCCGTCAGCAATGTCGCAGTCGTGCACCTGTGATCGAGACTGGCGACTTTTTGCAAATGTTGGTGTTGTTGCCGTTTGATTTGAATGACTTCAGACGCTCTCGAATCTTTCCAGTACGGGCAAATGGGCAATACGGGAACGCCGGATGGGAATCGCTGCGATAGAGGACTGACTGTATCAGCTGGAAATACTTGTTTATGTTTACTATTTATTTTGGTTTGAGTGACTATTGCCAGAACATACATCACTTCATCTGTTTAGGAAATGGAGAAATAGACTTAGATAAACATCTCCAAAAGGGAATAAAGACTTTATAAAAGGATTTGTGGAAAATAAAATAAGTATTGAAAAGTGTCAATCAATTCATTTCCTTTTTTGGGACATACAGGTGGCTTTAAACTGGAAATCAAGGTTAAAATGCTAAAAGCATAATGCTGAGAGACTAATCACCTGGTTGGCTCCCTTGTTGGTGCCCATTTGTAAACTGATAGTGGATTGGTCCAGTGGATTGTCCATGCCCATCTTGGAATCGTACAGATGGCGCCTTGTGCCGTAAGAGGTCATGCCCTTTTGGCTGGCAAGCTTGTTGGTGCCCATCTGGAGATAACAGCAGAAATTTACGAAGAAGTTTCAGGGGCATAATTGTCACTTATAGTACTTATTTAATATCAATCATCCATCCATGCATGCACGTGTGCATTTGTTTTCCGATACATGATTTGTTTCTGTTGTTCGACTCAAGCGCAATCATGACTCTCAAGATTACATCAATGATAGCCCAGCAGGGGGCACAATGACGAGATGCTAGGAATTGTTTTGCAAGGACTGAACATCTGTGGACAGATGTGCATCTATAATCCCATATACGAGCATATTCTTAAAAAAAAGGTACAGGTTCGGCCCGTCTGCCAGTCTGACCTGCAGGCCGATGATGTTCCGTCCCTCCCTGAGCTTCTCTGGAGCAAAGCGACGCTGCTGTTTCTCAGCGTACTTCACTCCTAAGTCGTACTTGGAGTGGAAACCTTTGGACTTGGCCTGAGAGTGAGAGAGCGAGACATGGCAGAGAAAGAAAGGAAAATGGAGGTAATAAGCTATTTTTCATACCCATATTGTTTTTAGCATTTATGCCATTACTGTTGCCATATTGTAGTCTGAGTCCACGGAACACAAAAGCCCTCCCGTCGACATGCTGATAGCTTTCTGAGTGTGCAGCATATTTTATATATGCAAATATATCACAATAAGGGATTTTTGAAACGTTTTCATGTTGTGGAATGTCAGCTTGACTCCCAAAAAGTTCTGGACCCCCATTTTAAATGGTTCTGCTCAAAAAGATGTTTTTAGGATTTAGCTTGCGTTCAAAAGCGTCTACAAATTTATTAAAAAAAAAGAAAAAGTAATAAAACGGCATGGCTTTAACAAAAATAATCAAAAGATTAGGGACAATCCATAAAAAAAATACAAGAAAACTATAATTGAAAATTCCAATTATATATTTAAAGGCGCGATCGGTGATGGTTCATCACATTTCCTATACGTGCAGTACGCGTTTGTGATGGCCCTCTGAGTGGAGTTCCACCTGAACCCTTTCACAATTATCAGAACACAAGCGAAATTTACCTATTCCGCATTTTGCTGAGGCCCATATGGAATTCTATCAATGACCTCTAGGGGCTCCCAGCACCTCACATGGAAAAAGCCCCCTTGTAAAAGCCACAGTGTGCTTGCAGTCGCAGGCGTCCGCAGGCTAGAATCTCAAAGCAGCTGTTGCAGTTTTTGTTGCTGCTCCTGATTCTCGCACTCAGTAAAAATCAGTTGGTGACTGAAGCAGCGGCAAAGTTGAGACTTTCAAGGAACAATCTCTGTGTGTGCCTGCGTGTGCCCGTGCGTGTGTTTCTGTGTGTGTGTGTGTGTGTGTGTGTGTAGCTGTCCTCACCATTCCTGCCAGAGCGATGAGCGTGGACTGGACCTGAGTGTGGTTGACATTCTCAAAGAGATCGTTGGCCTCAAAGATGTCGTGAGGCTTGAGGCCGTACTCTGTGATCGCACGGACGAAGTTCCCAATGTTCTCGAGCTAGAGAGGAGAGCGGAGGACGGGATTCACGTGTGAGTTTAACTGGGTGCAAAAGAATCAGCTGCGACCGTCTCTATCCTCCGATATTGTTTTATGGAGGACATAGTGCATCACTGATAATTTGATGCTAATGCTTAAACAAATGTGTCAGTATAAACAGGATCTGAAGCATCATATTAGGCTTGAGACATTTATGCCTCAATAATTCATACCCCAGCTTTTCCTTTAAACTCTGATGTCATCACGTCTAAAATGTTTTATTTTCCTCAAAACTTCTTGTTACTTTTTGTATCACTCATTCAGGTTTCCACACACTTGTCAAAAATAATCCGAGGACATGATTTATGGATGAAGCTTCTGGCAGACATTTCATTACAGTATCAACTAAACTTCTACACCAGCAAGCATCACCATTCGGCTAAATTATTTTGCATTTGATACATAATTTATTATCTGTATTATTGATTGCTCGCATTAAAAATATATCAGTTTCATACATTTATTGAATTATGTGAAAGAGCATCTATTATTATGGTGACATTAGCATACATCTGACCTATATTAGCCTGCTGTACTGGCTTGATATCGCCGGTGCAGTTGCCCAGACGCTGTTTAAAAATATGATGATGGGTAGACCTTTACTAACTTGTTGAGGAGACTGTCCATATTGTCACATATGCATCATATGTATCAATATGCCATTTAAAAACACTCTCTTGGTTTTAACTAAGGCTGATAAAGTTTATTTCCTGATGACGATGAATCCAGAGGAAGGTAAAGAATAAACAAACCATTAATAGCCCTGCAACTGCAACTAACAATGATGTTAATTTTTTTTTTTTTTTAATGTATTGATTATTTTCTTGATCAATCGATCAGTCATTTGGTCTATAATGTGGAAAGACGTCGCCCAGCATCTGCCAAAGCAGCCTCGACATGGCATCCTCCGCGGAAAGACTTTGGTTAACTGTCATGGAGGAGTAAAGAGACCAGAAAATATTCACAATGAAGTGAAGGCTGCAATCAAAAAAAAAACAACCTCAGACTAATCTATTGATTTGATTTAGTCAATTAATTGATTTGTTGTTGTAGCTCAAAGCACAGCTGGCCTTTTTTTCCCCTCCGCCCTGTAAATGGAATGCTATAATAATGCTTTAATAATGGCGTGCTAGAGTGGCCTTCATTTGATGTGGTAGCTACTTGATGGAATGTAAATAGCTTGTGTATTGTGAAAAACAATTCAACAGTCTAACCAAGTTCCACATGCTGTGGATAAAGACCTTGGCTTTGAGACTAGCAGGACGACTGTGGCCTGTGCATTGCCACAGCGCTGGTACTGTATATTACCTGGTGCCAGTTTTGACTCGAGCGGTTGATCTTTCTCACCGAGCCTGGCTGGAGAACATTAATGAGTCTATAAAAGAGAGAGAAAGACTGCATTGGTGCTCAGTAAATTTCAGTTAAATCACCTACAGACATGATTAAGTGTCTGCTCCGAGCATCCGGTCAGGACGCGCGTGTGTGTGTGTGTGTGTGTGTGTGTGTGCGGGGGGGCATCCTCTGCCTCCACTCACTCGCACAGCAGGACGCCATCCTTCAGACTCTCCATGAAGTTATCGCCCATCCTCTTGCCAGTCACGTCCTGAATCCACAGCCTCAGCTCCTCCTCCTTGTGAGGGTCATACTTCCCTGCCAGCTGAGGGGGCAGTAGAGGTTAAAGGTCAAATCTGACTTCTGAAGAAATGGCAACTTTCTTTGTAAAACTTTTGTCCTTCAGGTGGCTTTTACGTCAAACCAGGAAGGAAGGAGATTTGGAAAAAGACCATTTTTCCCCTTTGCTGAACTTGTGCAAGAACAAAGAGTGTCTTCACTGAACTGCTTACTACACTAGAGTCATATCCAAGGTTATTTAATTCCATTAGATATTATTAAGTTACACAAATTAAAGATATTAAATTTTCCGTGGATACATTTCCAGGGTTTATTCTACCAGTACATCATTTTCAAATCGGTTCAAAATGTTCCCATACGAGGGCAATGCGATTATTAATTTCCAATTTCCTTGAAAAATAAACAAGTAAGATACACTCGTAAAAATGCACAGTCATAAAAGAAGACAGTTTACACTTTATATTTTAATAGTGTGCTCACTTGAGGACAAATTTCATATTTTTGCATGATGAGCTGACCTGTCATGGACTGACACAGGCAGGTTACCAAAGAAGTTAGACATTATTCTTTCAGGAAAATGTCCAAAGGAAATATTTGGGCACTCCAGACTTGTAAAACAGTGTTTCTTTTTTGACTATTATGGTATGAAAATAGTAGAATTTCACGTAAGACACAGTACAACTGTCAAATCTTCTAAAAAGGTGGAGGCAAACACGCAGGAGCCTCCGTGCGGAAAATGCCTCTTCCACTTCAGTTTAATATAATATTTATTTCATGCTAAATTCCAGGGTTTCTGTTCCTCAAAGTCTCTCATTCTTTTCTCATAAGACACTGCAAAGCATAACTGCACTGCCTATAAAAGTCTTACTCTATAATAAAACTGCTTAAGATGTGGACTATATGAATAACAGGAAGAGAAAATGAAAATGAAAAAGGCCTGCGGACATTCCTGCATGGAGAAACACACCGGCCTCTTTCGCCTCTCTCCATGTATTTCCCTTATTGGCACAAACACGCTGCCCTAATACTTTGAATTCTGGTGTGGGGTTTAAAGCTGCTCCCCCCTGTGCGCACGCACACACACATCCACCCCCCACCCCCACACACACACACACTTGTCCCCTTTTCCTGAATGTTCTGCAGATAAGTCCTCACAGTCTGAGATCAGCAGCCAACACAAACAAGTATTTCAAAGCAGCAGGGATAGCGTAGCTTCCAGTCCATCACACCAAACTTGGGAGAAACAGCTTTCCCAGACACTCCCCCCCCCCGAGCCCCCTTCCTCCCCCTCTGACTGTCTCGCTCTCCTTCTCCCATTGGTCGAGCTCATATTTCGCTCTCGCCCGCTTTCTCTCTCCCTCTGGGTTTTCCAGAATCTGCCCTTTTACAGTGAGTTGACTATTCAGGCAAACCAAGTCTGATAAAGACGAGCCAAGATCGACAGGTCCCGCTTCCAGCTGAGGTACTTCAGGGCACAGCCAGACCTGGCTGCTCTCTGAGCTTTGAAAGCCATCTCTGATTTATAAAAAAATAAATACATAAATGCAACTAACACTGCACATTAATAAAACTGAATGGCTCCAAGCATTAAAAAACAGTAGAAAGTTGAAGAAAGACCTTTTTTCCTTAATTCAAAAGTGTGTGTCCAATCAGTGTGGAGGGTAAATTAAGGCAATAAAAACAGCTATCGTGACTGAGGAGCTGTATTAGCAAGCGCCTACATGTACCAGGATGCAATGTGTGCAGATGCCCGACGCCAAAACCGCCAACTCCTGCCCAGCTGGCGGAGGTGGGTGACAGCGTGCCTGGCCGCGGTGCGGCGCCGGGTCTTGAGCAGCAGCACGATGCCTGGCTACTCACAAGCTAGAAATCCAATAATGATATAGCCTGCGGTTCTTCCTTAACATCAGTGATGTCACTGGTTTCAGGAAAGAGAGAGAGAGAAAATGCAGTCGTTTCTCCATTTCTCCGCTCATATAGCACAAACAGTAGTATGAGGACTTCATTGAGCATGTTTACCATCAACACTGACCAGACATGGACCTCAAAAGAGGCTGAATGCACCTATAAGTAAAAGCAGCATCATTATCAGAATCAGAATCAGAATGCCTTTATTGCCATGTATGTAATTAGATTACAGACTAGGAATTTAGCTTGGTGAGAGGATGTGCGTAGCAGTCAACAGGCAAGTATACATACAAGAAGCAGCAACCAAATGTACTCAAGTATTTCAAGTGAAAGTATTGATTTCTCCAAATCATTGTTCCTGTCACTAACATACCGACAGACCGTATATGACATTATTAGATTAGCAATAATGATGCAACAATGTGTAGGCATCATCTCACTGTTGTAGCTAGTTTCAACTACTGTGGCTGTCAACCTAAATCTGAAATAAATAATGGGAGGGAAAATGAGGTGAAACGCATCTCCGCTTCACTCAATCATTTTTGAAAGCTCATGTTATTTTTATTTAAGTGAAGTCACCTAACGAAATGAGGAAGAAAGCCCTTTTTTTTGATGGCGCTGCTCGCAGCTTTTGACTTTTTTTGGGAAGGATCCCAAGCCAAAAGTGTTGGGACTTTTAAAGGAATTGTAAAAGATTGTGTTGCAAAGCATCTTATTTCCATCTGAAAAGTGAAAAGTGTAAGTGGAATGAGATGGAAACGCACACGTGCCTCAAAAAAGTAAATGCAATTTTCCACCTCTGCAAGTTGGCACCGAACGTGGCTACACGCTCATTCTTCCTTCATCATCCTTCAATAAAGATACCGTGTCCGATTCAAAACCACAGTTTCACTAAATTGAATGAAGTTCCTGTACAGCCGCTTGTGTCTAGACAAGATTTGAAATGTATAATGTCTGGCTTTGTCGAAGCAGTGAAAGAGCTCAATTTGAAAAAAACATAAATAAAATAAAATAAAATAAATCCTGCCCCGCGAGATAAGTGGAAATCCCTGCATATACAACAGATCAACAACAACAACAGAGGAATAGCTCCATAATTACAACAATCTTCCACTGACATAATTTCTTCTCCTCGAGCGGAGTTAAATGGATCCCTTGTGTGAGCTGCTGGCACCGCTTCATCTTTGCCATCTATCAGAGACGCTGCTGTCCACCTGTGTTCTGTCAGGCCGGTGTTTTGTCATTTCTGACTCCCATGTAAACTGTTTAGACTAAGGACACTTTCTCAGGTTCCAAGTCAGAGCCCGGTCACTCCTTAAAAGGCCGTTAGATTATGCTGATGTACCTGTCAGTCTCTCTGCTTCATCTCTGCTCCTCTCTGATGTCATGCTGCTGGAACTCACCATCCCCGCGTGCCCACCACCGTGGAGGGAGGGGGGGGGTTGACCGCGGCTCTCCAGCTGACCCTGTCAACATAACTCACTTCCCAATATTTGGACATGGCAGCGAAATAACTGCTAGGCTAGTGACAAAGTCTCAAACCTCCATTCCTGACCCTGAATCTGCTGACACGGAATAACATCAGGGAAAGGAATGCGGGTTTCATAGAGCGCAATGCACGTCTGTGTGAGATTAGAGCAGCGGTGAGAGATGGCACTATTCAGGGAGGAGGGCCGCGTTCCTCCAGCCGGACAATGATGATGATGATGATGATGATGATGATGATCCGCGTGTGGAAATGTCACAAGCTGACCTTTCGCATACTGAACACAGACTGTAATCGGCTCCGGTTCATGCCAACATACAATCGCGGCATTCTCTGTGCTACCTGCCGTCCTCGGGACGCCGGCGGCTCAAGTGCATCGAATATTATTGTGCATGTTTGCGCCTTGTTTACCACCCCTGTTCGCATGTGAAATGTTGGCTAAGAGCTGTAATTAATTTACAATTAATTTGACCATTTCCATTAGCTACCTCACTGCACTTTACAGGGAAATATGATGCAATTTTACCCCTCTACAACACTTCAGTGCTCTATTTTCAGACTCTAAATGGGCACTGATGAAACGACCAACATTGTACAATTGTTAAAATCTGCGAAGCTCCAACTTGCCCCCCTTGCGTGGTCCAGTTGCTGCTTAAATGGTAATGCGAGAAAAAAAATGATCATCAAGCATCAAACACAATAATATCACCACCCTCACATACCTTTACTCCAAGCATATTTTGCCAATTATGTATCTTAATGTCTACTTTTAAGGTATCACACTATGAATGCAGGTCTTTTGTTCATAATAAAGTGCATATATATATATATATATATATATATATATATATATATATATATATATATATATATATATATATATATAGCCTTCTTTACCTTGACAGTAAGCACTTTATAATGCTGCCTCTGTCACATGCTCAAACATGCACACACACACTGACACACACACAATGATGCCAATCATGGGCAATTCCTCCTTTGACTTGGGACTCACTCGCAAACGGGCCTTTTAACATTTGTTACTGTCTACGTAACGTCCCTTTAGTGTTACAAACCCAGCTCTGCTTCCTGTCAGAGAAGCCATCGTGAGCATCACGCCTCGAGGTCTCCAAGCCCGCGATCACAAACGTGCTCGCAGAGGCTCAGTTATTATCCGTGTTTACGACTTTGCCCTTCCTGACACACGTCTGTCGGTGCGGCGTCTTACTGCCAAAGAAACTGATGAATCAATAATGTAAAAAAAAAAAAAAATGGAGTGCAAGTCAAACTTCCTTGCCAGCGTTCTACACTCTCAAAGATTAAAGTCCTGACCCTCCATAATCGCGCAAACAACTTGGCCTCCAAGACCTGCTTCCAGGTCCAAAACAATCATCTCCCTCACCAGACACCAGAGCGCTTTTCACTTGCCTGGAATCCATAATTCAAAATGCACATTGAAAAGCTGCCTCGGTGGAAAACTCTGCAAGTTCCTTGTCACAACTTCTGTGTCGTTTCTGACCACTAAAAAGGGCCCGGCATGTTCAGGTGGGAGACATGTCCCAGCCTCTCAGGCATCATGACACAGCTACTGTCTCCACACCAGTGGTCTCCGTGCGCCATCATGTACCATAACAGCCATTTGACCAGAACCCCTCACTTTTATTATTATTTTTTTTAATGATTCAATCTCAGGCTACTCTATGTCAGAAAATATCCTGAATACAGTGACGGTGGCGCCGGTAGCAGGGTTGCAGTGTCAATCATGATGCCACTGAGACCCCTCGTAGAGCCCCGGTGGTCGCTGACCCCGCGTAGGTACAAAGTGCATCGCGCTCCCAGGATAATCAACCGCCGCAGACGATGCAACAAATGCGAAACGACAACCCACCTTACTCTTGACCTCGGCCGAGAGTCCGAAGGCTGGGCCGCTCCTGAAATGTGTTGACATTCTCTTTTGTCTCGTCTATTTACAGTGAGGGCTTTAAAAATGGAGGGGCAGGTTAACGGGGCTCTCTGTCCGGAGCGGCGGCGGCGGCCGGGTTGGCGGGGGTAGGGGGGGGGGAAGGCGCACGCAAAAAAATAAAAAAAAATAAATAAATAAAAAGTCCCGAGCAAATCCCCGTTTCAGCCTTCGCAGTGGCGCTCGGACCTGCTGGTGAAGCGTTCGGGCAACTTTCCGACACTTTTCTGAATCTTTTTTAAACTCTTCCCATATGCGTGCTCTCCGATTGGCCGCCGCCGCCGTCCAATCGCGGCGCAGCCTGCTCGCCGAGGGGAGTGATGTCACCGCTCGGGTATTAGATTTAATCGGTGTCACTTTTTCCACCTTCGCGAGAGAGTGAGAGAGTGAGAGGGAGTGAGAGAGAGGGATGCGTCTCGCGAGTGACGGGATGCGCCAGGCTGCGGGTCCGCCGCTGTCATGTTCGGCCGTCAGTCAGCGCCTCCGAATGCTGGTCAGAATCTTTGAATAGCAGTCAAAGTCAACAACAAAATACCCTCCCCTTCTGATATAACCACCATACATGTACTGGCAGTTTCGTGTAAATCGTGATCGCGGGACTATGACGACAAAACAAGATATTACTCTCATAGAAATTAAAAAAAAGACAATAAAGTAACTGCACATCGCGAGTGATGTTGATAAAATGTGGGATTAATGACTTGTTAGAAAAAAAAAAACACGGGCGAAGTAAATTGAAAACAGCAGCTAAGCTAAGCTAGTCAGCTTCGAGCCTAACGCTAACAGCCGTATGCTAGCATGCGCTGACGTAGGCTGGCGTTTTTTCATATTTAACACTCAGCCTACATGGCACATCATCTCAGATAAGACCGCCAACTTCCAGCACTTGAAGAGACAATAGCCTACACTTCACGACAATGAGTAAATCGCAGTAGCCATTTTTATCAAGTAGTCATAATGATGTCACCATTTTTATTGGAATGCTGTTTGATAGTTGCGCAGATGTTTGCCTCGAAACAAAAACGTGAAGTTGCTGTCGGAAAAACATGTACGGAGCATGATCTGGGAATGATGGAGGCCTGTGCAAAATGGCGGAGGTAAACCATGTGTGCCGGCAAAGTGCCGGACCAACAGACGCTGGCATCTATATTCCACCGAGGAAGTGTGTTGTGATCCTCTGAAAGGCAGGATTAATATTGCTGTGGGGGTACGTCTCTTTTCATTTCAGCTCGACCAAAACCGACTTGGAGTGCATTTTTAAAAAAGGCTGTTGCGGGTTGAAATGGAGAGCCCGAAAAAAAGTCGTGTCAAATCACAACGTTAGCGTGCTGACAAACCAATCTGACCATGAACCCGTTTAGTGGCTCGGCTGTGGAGCTTTTGATCACATAGTGTAATTCAATAAGAAAGAGTCGCCCACTTTTCATCGAATTCAAATGCTCCAATTTCCACTCTTGGCATTTATATGACTCCTGTTGGTCTGAATGTTGGGACTGATTGCTTCTTACTTGACTTTTTGACTTGAACAATTCCAATCTTGAAGGTTTTAGTGCTACATTGTAATTCATACCCCCTTTGCTCTAATTTTTTTTTATGACTTGTGTTTGTTTTTTTTTGTTTTGTTTTTTTTTTCCACTCATGCCTGTTTACTCGTAAGCAGGGCTGAAAAAACTACTGGGCTGATTTACACCGAGTGAGACCGTTTTATTTTGAGACTGGTCCATTAACTCATTGAAAACCACCATTTTTATGCAGCAGGATTATACAAAACGCTTAAGGTCGTTTTACATGGCACTTGGTGGAGGGGTGGATCACGGGCAAAGGGATGATTTGTCAAAATTTGGGGGCCAGATCTGGAAACTTACCTTATCAAATGTTGCACAGATCCCGGTGGAGCTACGTGCTGGACGCAGTGTCCTCCCGAGTGTCAAGGCCCATCTCCGGCTGCACCGAGGCGGCGGTTTCGATGACGTTACAGGCCTCCGTCCCGCTGATGGGCTTTCACTCACACAAAGGTATTTTATCACACAAAGCGTCCTTGATCACTTCTCCTGTCTTTCCTGATCAATTCACAGTAACGTCAGGCAGCAGTATATTATTTATGTTCATAATATCCTTTGCAAACTACCAACCAACCAACCAACCAACCAACCAACCAACCAGCCAGCCATCACATCGAGATAAGACTTAGCTGACACAGTTTGACCTTGTTCTGGAATAGCACCACTGATTGTCACTCGAATATACTGCTTTTTTTTCTTCTTTTTTATAGCAGGCTATTGTTACACTCCATTGCATTAGAAATTCCACACCACATGCTGGTTAATTACTCTTTGTTATCAAAACGTTTTTACACTTTTTAGACTGATTAGGCAGTCATGGTATAAAGCAATAATTAGCCTGGCACGCCGCTTCCAACTGTGCCATGCCTTTGTGTCAAGCTACTGATTGACAATTACTGCCCGTATCAGTAAGATATCAGTCGTCTCGTCTTTTTTTTTTTCTTCCAACGGGCAGACACTCCAAAATTCCTCGTCACTTCTGTCATATTCCAAAAATATAGTGGATGTAGGCCGCCATATGTCCATACACTGCTGCAAGACTCACTGCAGCATATTTGGCCAGTGCGTAACCGCACACAGAAGCTACTGTAGAGCGCCTGACGTCACTGCAATAACAATGAGGTGGTTTTCCTCTTTTACTCCAGTGTGCTACTCCGCTCTCCCTCCAGAGGCAGGCGGGTGACAAGGGAAGGAATGCGGCGGATTCAGGGGGTCCGTGGAGTGGAGAGTCAGAGGGGGACAGTGGAGGTGGCTCAGCTGCTCCCCAGAGAGCATGATTCATCCTCTGCTTTCTCTATTGTGTGTGTGTGTGTGCGTGTCACTACTTGTCACATGGCAGGCATGCCGATGGAGTCGGAGAGGAACATTCTGGAAAGGCCAGAATGGATGGATGAATGGATGAAAGACGGAGGGATGGAGAGAGCTGGGTTTCAGAGCGGGGCTGGAGTATCGTGATGGACGATGAAAGGGCTCCTATGCAGAATCACTGGACTCACACGGTTACCCAGCAACAATCAGTCAGAAGAGGATTTGCACACACATGCGCGCGCACACACACACGCGCGCGCGCGCGTCGCTGAGAATAATGACTGCAGAGCGATGGTCTGCATGAGAGAGTTTCACTGACCACAAAACTACGGCTCCCAGTTTTAACACCCTGCAGCTGCGATGTTTCGTTGTGCTCTCAGAATGGAAATGCTGGGTGATTGAAGAAAACACACACATAAACACACTTCACATGACCCTTTTATGGAGGGGAA
>CAAKHG010043326.1:66331-85675 GCA_901007715.1 Dactylopterus volitans
CCCCTTTTGGGGGGGGCCCCCCCCCCCCCCCCCCCCCACACGCACACACACCCAAAAAAGGGTTTAGCTTAGCCATGCACCTGATTTGAGCCCGCAAACACATAGCATACGTAACGCGATGGACAGGTCTGATAATGGGAGAGCAGCAGGTCCAATAAAATCAGTAAACATTAATCTGCGAAAAGATTTGAGATATGATAACTGATATCTGTGTTTTACCGCACATAGAGAGTAGCACTGCAAGCAGCCTGATTAGCTGCAAGGCCGTTCATCCAGCTGCCTTTGAGGACATCGAATTCATGTCATTAAACAAATGTAACAGTACATCTGGATTTCGAAATGAAATAACTCTACATTTACATGACTCTGAATTTGAAATACACCATGTTGTAGAGAGATGTGATGTAAAGGACGTGTGTTTGAAAAGTTCAGTTGAAAATAAGAAAATATGAAAAAATGTGGGTGGGGTTGCTGGCTACAACTCCAATGAACTCAGTGCTCCAATAAGCTCCTGATAATCCAATTAATTTCAAATAATAATAAAAAAAAATAGCAACATTGTCATTGGACCAAACAAACCGGCCAACATCATTCTTTCACGGTTTACACTCACTAGCCAATTTATTAGGTACACCGAGATGAAAAATATAATAACTGCTGCAATGAAACACAACAGCCCTGCAATAAATTCTCCCTTCATCAGCTTTTTAATGTTCCGTTTTCAGTGAATCTGTTTGACCGGGCTACACTTGGAGGAATTTATCGAAATGGAATGACAAAATGTTGGGAACATAAGTTCAAAGTGACCATTAAAATAGATCAACACCTCTCGACAGAACCAATACAAAACTGAACATTCTAATCCTCATGAGGGGAAGATTTACAACAGAGCTGTTATATTGTTTTGAGGTGTGCCTAATAAAGAGACCCATGAGTGTATAGTAAAAATATATATATATATATATATATATATATATATATTGTCAATGTTTCTCAGTTAAACCTGGGGTTGTCTTGAGTTATCAAAGAGCAGATTGCCATATAGAGTGTGTTGCAATTTAGAAATCTGCATGCAAATGGTTGAGCCGAGACGGGCTCATTTGTGCACATTCACATTCTCTGCACACACACACACACACACACACACACACGCCCCAAGTGAGCGGTCTTATAAACAGATGAAGAAGAAACACACACATGGAATTTGGACACTTTATTTGGGCATGATGGGAGAAGGGACGGGCTAAGCCGACTGGGAGAGGGATGGAGATGTAATGTCTTGCGAAGGAGGAATCCCTCACGCTATAAATAATCAGATTTTTACTGGATGGTGGGCTTTGCCGTTTACATTGGCTCTAGAGTTCATCTGACACCTCAGCTAATCGGCTGCTTCTGGGTACTTTGACTGTGTTGCGGAATGCCGAGCTGATGACAGCCGGTGAATAAAGAGGCCTCATTTCAGGAAAAGACAGTAAATGTGCCAGTTTTTATCAACTGGATTGAGAAATTCATAATATAATGATAATGTGGGGCACACTCACTTTAGATAGATGGAGGTGTTTTATGAGACTGTGGGTTTTTTTTGTTTTTTTTGTTGTTGCGAGAACTGAGTTTGGATGGCGAGATCATAAGCGATCCGAAAAAAACGAGCAGTTTATTTGACTCATGGATGAGTTACAGGTTCACGTTCCTCCAACTAAAAACATACGGTGCCCTTATGAAAAAGAGTTTAAGAAAAAAAGACGTGCATCAGCAAAGAATACCTGTTTTCAGGGAAAGATGGAAAAAAAAAAAAAACCAGAATCAGGGAATGGAGGCGATGGCGAAGGAGATTAATGCTGTTTCAGAACCAGAAGGACATTTCCACAGTAAGCCGTTTCTCCCTCCACCCATCGACCTTTCTCCTCACTCCACTCCGTCTGGCTATTTATGGTAGGAGGCCTCAGGATCCTGCGCAACTGTGGAGTTCTGAAGTCTGAGTTCATGACATCATAATTCCAACCTGTTGCTGCAGGACTGCAGGACAGGAAGCTTCGAACAAAACACGATCGGTTTAATAAGAGCACCGGCATCAACTCAGACCTGCTGGATCAGTGCCATCCCATCCAGCAACGCGCAGTCTCAGATTAGAATGGTTTTTCGGCACTTTTTGTTCTTGAACCAAAACATTTGTCTTTTTTCAAACATCGTCATCTTACACCTGAAATGAAATTTGATTGAAACACGCTGAGTTGGCACTCCTCCACCGCTCACACACACACACTTTCTCTCTGTGGCTCTTTACAGCTTTGAAGGGGTTACACGGAGATGGGCACAAATTCCAAAACATCCAGTCACAAACTAGAAATAGTTGCTCATCAAATGCGTCAAAATGTGATACAAACATGCTGGCGCAAGGTGATGTGTTTACACCCATCGACATTTACACCCATCAGCCATAACATTCGAACCACCGCATCATTAAAACTCGATCAGGAATGTCATGTTGAAACCTCTCAAACAGATGCAAAAAAAAAAAAAAAAAAAATCATCATAAAACTGCTTATGAAGGGAGAATTTATTGCAAGGCTGCATTATATTCTATTGTAAACATGCAGTGGTTTTAATGTTAAGGCTGATTGGTGTATGTACGTAGGTTATTTGTAACTGATAAAAGCAGCCACTGATTGTGATTGTGACTTGACAGATACAAAGAATGAACGTTATCAAACAGGCAAATGTAGCTTGTTTTTGCCTCAACCTACAGAACGCACTAACGATTCATCTCAATCCCAAAGCCTCCCGTATGATGACTTGCCACGAGCTGCCCACTGTTTCAGGCTGCCTGAGCGCGTCTGTGACGCCCGCTTGCATGCTAACCGCGCTCGCCAGCGCACGGGTTCGCTAGCCGCTAATTGGTAGTTGCTTTTGTCATCTGTTGTATTTTAGTGCCATTCAGTAAGTGTCTGATCGCATTTTGAATATATTGTAGTTACACCAGACATCACACTAGCTTCAGCTACTTTATGAAGGTAGTCCTCAATGAATGCATTGCACCTTAAATATCACGATTGTCTTGCATTTGATCGAAGGCTGTAGTTGAACTAATTAGTTTTTTTCCCCCCCCTGAAGTTTAAACTTGAACTAAATTGAGAACAAGTGTTACCAGCATTAGATATAACCAAACTAAATATGTCTAAGGTTTAACCTTATTTAACCACAACATCAGAGCTAGTGGCAAACTTCAAACTGACTTCAAATTGTTGATGCGAAACTGCCTCAACTTCAGCCATAATGATGAAAAAGAATTTCCTGATCTGGATCTTTCCAAAAGTCCTGCCCAGAAAAAAACAAAACAAAAAAAACCCCATCCAAATC
Organism: Dactylopterus volitans; assembly: GCA_901007715.1. Taxonomy (NCBI): domain Eukaryota; kingdom Metazoa; phylum Chordata; class Actinopteri; order Syngnathiformes; family Dactylopteridae; genus Dactylopterus; species Dactylopterus volitans. Next base: position 69,689 of record CAAKHG010043326.1, read on the forward strand.
CATTCATAACCTTCTGAGTAATCCTTCTTATGGACGGACAGATGACATGGGTGTAAACATAATCCCATTGTTGGACTTACTAAGGTATTTCAAGTATTAAAAAAAAACAAAAACTAAAATTCTTATTTTGTTACAAACTATACCTACATCTTTATTCTTTACATCAAGACTCAAAACTTATCAATTACACATTTTAAATACTGCCCATCTCAGCTGTCTTTGAACTGACACAAATTTCCCCCTAAGACTTTCACTTCCGGTGAGACTTCCAGCCCGTTTTAGTCGCCAATTCAGCCAACGTAACACCTTCAGCCCTCGCCGGCACTTGTGTTCGAAAGTCCCTCGCCAGCCTCACATCAAACCAAAGGGGCTGCCTTCTCAATTCAGCCCAGTGACTTTTGCTGTTTTCATTTCAGCTGTGTTAGAATTTCAAATGTCTCAACTGCAAAATGTCAGTGGAGCGAATGCTGAGAAAATGGCACATCTATCACATTTATCTGGAGATGGGGGGGGAAGTTTGTTTTGAGGTTGCTGTTGTTTTTTTTGTTTTTTTCATGTTGTGCTGTGGGCTCCTGCCGGCTGTGACGGCGCCCGTGACACCCTGAGCTGACGCAGGCGGTGACACTTGGGTGCTGCTCATTAACAAGCTGGTTTAAAAGTCATTTTTTATAAACTCTCGCTTAGGGTTTTAGCACCTTGTAAAAACGGGCTTCATTTATGGCCCCTACGTAATCTGGAATGTTGATTTTTGATTTGTTTTTGTTTCCTCGTGTCTGGGAAAGGTCTTTGGCATAAATTCCTCCTGAAATAGGCATATCGCTCTAGTCTATTTATTTTGAAACAACTGGCTCAATATGCTGGAGAGGCGGGTTTGCGCTGACATGGAACAAATAAAAACATGTATTGGAGCTCATAAAGAGGGAAGGAGGGGACCTGACATTTATAGACATGGATTCATTAAGTCATGATGTCTTGCCAACGCAGCTGACAGACGGGGGGGAAAGCATTTACAGATGAAGCCATCCTATGGAAGCAGCCCGGCCCTTAATGAAAGCGCGCGTCATCGCGCCATTGTAATGCCACTGTGACCGAGTTGAATGGGGGTAGTGACAGTTGCGCGAGTGTTTGTATGCACGCTCAGGTGATGATTTTCATCCCCTGCATGAGCGAGGCCCGACTCGCTCATCCACGCCATGAAATGTGCGCTGTAGTAGCGGGGGGAAAATTTTCATTGAGTCTCTGTTATGTGACCATGTTTGGTAAAGCTCCTCAGGCACAGACTCTGACCAAGCCCCTTGACCGATTAGTGCACACACATACACACACACACACACACACAGACGAGATGGTTTCAATCACAGTCCTACTGTGGCTCGGACCCCCTCCAAATTGTCCACTTTCCATGCTCCTTAATATCCCCTTTTCATCTCTTGCATCTCATTTTTAAGACTTGGTCTGTACTTCAGCTTTCCTTTTTTGTTAAATATCTCCATCACTTTCCATACACGCGCACACACATCTAAAAAAAAAAAAAAAAAAAAAAAAAAATCAAGGCTAGCATGTCTCCCTGGTGCCAAATACCAGTAGCCGGTCTCGGCCTGCCTGTGTAGATCTGTCCATACTATTGGCTGATGGATGACTAGACCAGTTCAGCACGCTACCGTCTGACTGCATTACCGTTTCCCACGAAGACACAAAGCGGATGAATTACGGCAGATGTCGAAAAGAAAAGTTGGTTTTAATACGGGGGAACATTTTCACTGTCAAGTCTAAAGAAAACAAAAGAAAAGAGCCGGCAACGGTTTTCTCTCGTTTTCGACTTTATTGAAGAACAACACTTTCAAGTAAATCTCAGCTTTCTTCTCTACAATCTTATGATCATTGTAGATGACAACCATCACATCCGAGTCACACAGCTCAGACGAGGACCCAAAGCACCTACGTGTTGTGTAGGCTGTTTCACATTAAAATCTCCAGAGCGCGGGGAGTGGGACAAATCATAAGAAGACATGGCTTTGCTTTATTAAAAGACAAAAATGACAGAGGGAAGGAAAAGAAGGCAACTCATTAAAAGAAAAGAAAAAAAAAGAAACTCGCAAGTCATTCGATTTTTCCGGTTGTGAGTACAATCATTTTTTTTTTTCCGCTATACAAATGTGACTTTAAACTTGTGTCAATCCAGTGTCATAGTACACATGGGATCAAACTTGTTGACTGCATGAAATCATAGATGACAAAAACAAGGGGGTGAGGAGCACAAACATAAGACTCTCCTAAATACCACATGTAACCTTAAGATGACCAGCAGAGAACAAGAACGAAGTACCAACTTCTACTGCAACTTTGTTATCATGCTTCAAAAAAAAAAAAAAGAAAAGAAAAAAATAGTCCTACTCCTTCCAGTTGAAGTGGTTTCATTAGTGCAGTACGCATCTGTTAGCTTTAGTCTTCACAGGACAGGATGTGATATTTTTATTCTTCAATCCGCTGTATATACATATTAATTATGCAATATAATGAACATTGGCCTCCTCAATGAAACAAAGGCAATGCGGTTGTTCAAACCTGATACAACACAGAATGCATGGCCTTTACAATAGCAGCCTCAGGAAATTAATGGTTTATCCATTCTATTTTCAAGCAGCCCAAAAAAAAAAAAAAAAGTGAGATAAAGCACAAATATTAGGGCTTGAAATATACTCGATAGAAAACCCTGACAAGTACAAAAACTCTCAGTTCAGCGGTTTGTCCAGTCCATAAACAGGCAGGCGACATACAGTTTTTACTTTGTGCGCGAGACAAAAGCACAGGACGCCTCTACAGGAAGAGTGTCAGCGTCGCTCCTCGGCTTGTCTCAGGAAATCTCCCACGCTGGAGTCAAATTGCTTCCGACTGACCGATATCACGGTTTTTAAGTCTACAGCTATTCACAGCTTCGAAGTTTAGGCGGTTTTAGAAGTGAGACGTCAAGCCCACCGTTTCAACGCTCTCCGCGTGTTGCAGAGCTTATGTCAAAAATAAACTTTGATTTCCTTTCTCATCACCTCCAAAATGTGTAAGCTCATCTTAATGCCACTAAATAACCACTGACAACATTCATACCCCGAAAAGGGATCAGCTTTGGATTATAATACTTGGCCGGATTAATCATTGTGCAGGCAGATTATAAAAATATATACACTGAGTATACATGTGGAAAACAGTTAACAAATGACATTCAAGTCACTGGATATGTCATTAGAAAGGTCATGCTAATCAAAATCCTACTGTGTCACATCCACGTTTGTGTAAAAGGCACAAGACACTGTGGCCTCTCCTCTGTGGCGACAGACAGAAATACGGAGGGCCGGAGTCATTGCTCCGCAGGGAGTGTGCTTTTATTGTTCCACAGTGAAAAACACCCGACGTTCTCAAGACTATCACAACTGTCCATACAAGTAGAGACACGAAGACTTCGGCAAAAAAGGAAGCGGGAGGAATCCCGCAGAGTGCAGACCTGTCTTTTGCAGATTTCCATCCGCAATTATTGATTTCTGGTTGCGTGTCACAAGTCAAAACGCCGAAACGCCTCGTATTTCTGTCTGTCAGGATTTCAGGTGCGTAGTTATCAGTGTCTTAGTGAATTGATGAGACCAAATAATGCCATCCGACACTCAGAGAACATGGTCGCAGTTGGTGAGTTCGTTAGCCTAGTACCTTTATAGCTACTGTTTTGAGTGTATACCGACATGCAGGGGAGGAATCCAAAGTACAAGTACATGCATTCAGTATGCTCCAAGAGGCAAAAACATTTCTGTTAAGGAAGACAAACCTCTTTCGGCATGAGATTAATGCAATTAATGTATAGATGTTACTCATCTATGTCGACTAGTCCCTAAGGCATCACAGAAATATGTCAGTGTTACCATGCTCCATAGTGATGATTTACAGTTCGTACAGAAAAACAAAGCATGCAGGATTGCAACGTTACTTTTGACAGCGACATCATACTGACGCATGGATCTGGCGCGTGGTCAGATCAGTGCATCCAAATGTACTTGATTGTTAGAAACTCTCGCTACAGAGTCTTGCGATATATGTATCGTATTGCTGGCATCCCTGTTGCTGAGGTTTGGCAAAAGGAAGAGCACCATGTCGGTGTTAGAACGGGGACGTCAAATGCCGCATTTACATACTTGAGGGAGGGAGTGGGAAAGGTTCACCCGCGCATCTACCTCTCCTTTCCTCAATTGGGTTCTCAGAGTCGCTGAGAACAGAGAAGATAAATGGAAGTATAAAAGCCTCCTGGTTGATTTTTCGCGGAAGGACACACTGGACACATTTTGTGGGAGAAGTGGTGCCACTCCGATTCAGATTCACTCGGACTCACTTAAAAGTAGAGAAGGACAGAGGAAAGCTCTCTCTCGCCCCCCACCCTCCCCTCGTACCAGTGATGTCACAAAAGATATCACTCTTAAAGGATAAATTCACTATTCACAGTAGACAGATAAGAGCGTCGGACCGAATAACTCATGATGATTGACAGAGTCTTCATGAGGGAGGCGGAGAGGTAGAACAAAACCGAAAGTTCAAGCTGGATAGCGGAGCCCTATCCAGTGAGGCAGAGGGTTGTCATGGATGTAATGTGAATTAGTCATGTACCTGATAAGGGCTTGAGGCTATGTAAACTGAGGAGAACAACAAAAAAAGATGGCAGGTTGCAAAGAGCACAAAGTACAGCACAGTGATGCCAATACGATGAATACTGAAAAGGCTAAATCATCCGGTAGGAAGTGACAGATGTCTGAGAGCTGGTGAGATTATCAGTCTCCCATCCACATAACTCTCTCTCCTACATGCATATTCTTAGTGTTTTTGACATTATTGCCCAAATTATGAAGTGGTTGGAGGGGCATGGCTGGTGATATAGGCAGGCGCCACTTCTTACAAGGAGGCCACAGCAGGTGATACTGTAGAAGAGGCATTATGGTGGTTTTCCTTTTTGTGAGGTTGGATGAGTTTAAGACAAGAGCCCTGTAGATTCAAAAACACTGTATGGGGCTGACAGGAGAGTTCTTTACTCTGAGGCCGCGTCTCCTCAAGTGTGGACAGACTATGATAGGGGGCAGCAGAAAGAGCCTCCAGTCGGGTGAGGTTTGGGCCTTCTGAAGGGGCTAAACTCTATTAGATTTTGCGATCTTATTCCTCCACAATTATTGCTCTCCTGTCTTTCACAGGCACTTCAGAGGATTGGGCTTTGGCTGAAGTCGAGAGTGAGAGGAGACGGAGGGGAGAAAGGGTGGGAATGAGAGAGGAGCAGTAGTAGGGACAGAAGGGGTGAGTGACAGACGAAAGGTGTTAAATTTGTGCTTGTGAGCTCTACCTTGTTATCTGCAACAAAAAGCTATCACCCAGCAGGATACTAAACTGCCAGTGAAAAACACTGAGGCTGCAAAGGCTGGTGCTTGAGTGACTCAAAGAGCAGTCCCCCTTGTCTCCGGTCAGGGTCAGAACCTGAGGACTTACAGCCCGGTCCACTAGCCAACTTCAAGAGGATCAAGGGCTGCGGGTGGGAATTCGATGGTAGGGAGTATAGGCTATTACAGGAAAGAGAGGCTGTGAGATTCCTGGATGTCCAGCCTCTCTCCCGGCTTATGTCCTTTGTCCCAGAGTTCCTCTGCTCTACGTCTCTTTAGTCTGTGTGGTTGTTGACATGCTTGTTCTTGTTTGAGGAGGAAGGAGCCTCTGCTCCATCCTTACCCTTCCGTCCCCCTCTCCCGGTCAAGACTTTGTAGCAGCCACGGGTGATCTTATACATCCAGATAGTGTTCAAGATATCCAGGGCGATGCAGGAAGTGATCCAGGCCACTTGCGCGCCCAAGCCGAGCCGCTCAAAGTCTGGCGTACCAAAGGTGGCGAAAACACTGGCCCAATAGGATGGCATGACTGCGATGCGCACCAGGAAGAAGACCACCGCCATGGCAACGCCATTTAATACCACCATTCGGTGTGAGCGGGGGTATTTTAATGCTTCAAAGAACCACCTGAGGAGAAAAGGTGATCAAGAAATGCCGGAGTGGAAGACACCGCATGTCGGCTGCATGTTAAGTCTAAAAGTTCGACACAAATATAAATAAATTAGGACACTTTTTTACCTTTGGTTCACAAATGGTGTGGATAACTCTGAAATGAGACGAAAGTTGGCAAAGTAGGGAAGCACGCCACGTGTCTGCAAGGAGCAAAACAAATACAAGGTTTGTACACATTAAAAGGGCATTCATGAATAATCAATTGTCCTCGGTTACTAGTCAAGTTCATGCACTCGGGCTCCTGGGAAACAGAAGACTCACCAGCACATATCCATATGCATAGAGCGCCGCCAAGTGGTGACAGACAAAAAAGCTGTCCCCCATAGTGCTCCAGTTACATGCTAGCAGCACAAGGTCTAGAGAGCAAGGTGAGAGGTTGCTCAGAAAGCAGTTCAATCACATAACGAGAGGCTACAAATGTGGAGACAATTCGTAAAGGACAATAACTACAGAGGACATTTAATTCTGAAAATGTACATGGACTATTAAGGACATCATATTCCATTTGTTGCGTTAAATGTTAGAATTTTACTGCACATATCATAGAGATCCACACCTTAATGGCTGATGAGGCTGCCAGTTGGCAGTCGATCCAAAATGAACAGCATTACATTAATATTTATTTGCAGTGATCATGGTACGTCCCGAGATGTTTGTGCCACATACAGACCGATTTGTGCGAGCGAGGGAAATTTGTAAATCGGGGTTAATAAGAGAAATAGCTCACCATACAGTAGGTAACCACAAGTAATGGCTACATTTAATTTGACGATACCAGGATCCCCCCTGTGGAACAGCAAAGAACACGGTGTAAAAATTCAGCCTCAAGTGTTCACCCTTCTGAGTAAACAAGCCAGGAACAGAAAGCTACAGTGCCTAACCGTTCTAGAAAAAGTCTAACACATGAACACTGTGTTCTTCTCATTAATAATCTACTTCTGCGCAGAGGGCACCGCACACTGAATTACACTGAAAAGTCAAGGTCAAGGTTGACTGTCTGATTTTGATGAGCTTCAATAATTGCTGTGATAATCTTGTAACATTGCTAAGTGTTGATTAAAAAGAACGGCGTGCTAAACAAGGCCGCGTTCGCAGCAAGGCAACAGCAAGGCAAAAGGAGAGGAGACCTGGGATGAGGCCCATGCAATATTTATTGAGAAAATTCAAGCAAATAGCTGGGGACGGCACAAACTGAAACGTCACAAATGGCATCTCACTGGCTGGGTTTACATGGGCACTTTCTGCGTTCTGATTGAGATCATTCAGAATGAAGGTTTCGGGTCAACTGGTCGGGTGTTTCCAATTGGAAAGACAGCATGACCTGTGCAGGAAGGGGGTTCATATCACATGTTGGATGAGTGGTTAAAAAAAAAAGATCTCTGCATTGTATTTAAAATCAACATGAGAACACCTTTTCGATGACGCTCAAGTCTTCATTGTGCTGCCAAGTCCTCCTCACAAAACCAAAAATGTGTTGATAGAGAAACAGGGAAAAGAGTCGTGCTCATGGAATTTTTCCGACCGAGAATGGACGCGCCAATCATTCACAAAGTTATGCAGGCCGATGGCGGGATTTATGGCTCCAGATGACGCCGCCGCCATCGTTGCCACTCCCTGTATTATGCATGCTGCTATTGTTTTGTACAGACCTGGAAGCTGTGCAGGGAGAACACAGACGGTTTATCAAAAAGGTCGATACAAATTTCATTCAGTCTGGGCTCGTTCGGTCAGAGAGAGGTGTTTACATGGACCATTTTCACCCAATCTGGGCCATGTAAAGCCAGCTATTGCTTGATTGACATCGTGTATGCATGTCTGGGTGCAGCATTTTGGATGAAAATGAAAGTTAAATTGACAGAAAGGCCAGTCACGTATTTGGTGCAAAGCAGAGAAGCAGTCTCATCAAATAATCTGAGTAACCTGTGCGTGCAGGCTGAGGTCACCATGATGATGGTAACTATGATATACATTTCTTTGTTTGTGTTGTAAAAACTGTGTGTTAAAAGACTTTCCCTCCTCAAAATCCTTCATTTATAGTTGGAGGTTACCCACTGGAGCAAAAGCTGTGGGGTCTTTTTGCTTAGACAGTTCGTGAAAGATGATAAATTTGATGTGCGAAGAGTAACGTTTGAGGCTGTGCCAGGACAGCCTGATCAGAAATTTCTCATTACACCTTGTCGCGCTGCGTGTGATGTCATCTCGTCTCTAAAGATTCCATCAAAACAAGCCCTATCTCGCAATGTTAGCAAAATAAAGCATTAGCGTATCTGCCTCATGATTCCGATCTGCCTCCAAATTGAAAAGGATTCTTCATTTTGCTTTATCCCGTTGACAGACAGACGGACAGATAAACTGCAGCAAAAAACACATCCTCCTTGGTGAAGGTAATAAACTGAGCAAAGTCTAACTTTGAAGACATTTTTTTTTTTTTTAAATAAGCTCAACTTATAGAGCCGTGGCGATGCTGTAGTGATTTTAATGGCATCTGTGCAAATAATATCTGACACAATGTCACACAATGGCAGTGGTGGCGGCGGGGGTGTCTCTGCTTGAACGGACATCTGATCCTGGTGTCAGACATAAGTATCATATAGCAGGTGGCGAGTGCTTGTGTAACGGAACCCTATATGTGCATATAGCGCATAAACACACGCGGCCGAGGCGCACACATCTACTACAGAGCGGCTCGCCTCGCCCACCAGCTGACGCCAGACTCAACGCTGCCAAATTTGTTCGGCGCATTTCACCGGATATTGTTCAGCACACTTTCTCCCCTGACCACAACTGTGCAGAACATATGAAAAATATCGCTGCCGTATTTACAGCTTTGTGCGAGAAAAAAACACACCATTTCTCACATCGAAAAAGCTGTTTGAGGTCTCTGACATGCACAAGCGCCTTTACACTACACCCCATCAGATCTGTCTCACCGGCACGATCGCATCGTTTCCTCAGTGTTACATTTCTTCTTCCGCTTATCCATTTAAAACGTATCTAGTTTAGTTTTGCGAGAGCTCTCTGTTCGCATTAGTGTTAACTGATCAGTTGTATCGTTTTACTGCAGCACTAAGAAATGCGGCAAGCAAATAAAAGCTTGGATAACACGCAACTTGAGTGATAGCTTGATAGTCTGCAGGCTGCTGTCAGAGAGTCCAAAGGCTCCTTGATAAACATATCAGCTAATTAAATGTACAGTGAACCTGCACTCCTCTCTGAATGCATGTTTGAGTGATTGGAATTTGCCCTTGAATGAGATATGGAGTTCCACATTGACACTGAACTCCTACATGCAGATTTTTTTTCCTCTTACGTGACAAGTGTAACTAATGTTAAAGGGAAACATTGTAAAGTCATATTGTATTATGTAACTGATATTTACAATTTTCTCATAGGTACTACTAAAATTATTCAAAGGCCCAGATCAGATAAGATTGTATGGAGAATTATAATGCCAATTCTGAATGAATTGAGTTAAACAAAACAGGACTCTAAATCTTGTGAATTGTATTTAACCAATCAATTTGATGTGCATCATTTATATGAAAGATTATGCAAAAATGCTCACTGGATTTTCATCACATGTGGGCCAGAGAAGAACCCATTTAGGGGGATCCAGGAATTTTTCTCACTTCCTTTTTTAAAAAAAAAAAAATAATACTAATAGGTAGGAGTAATTAAAAAATATATATTTTCCCCCTTCCAGCTTTTTAATTTGACTATCTTTTGGTCTCTTTGTTCCTCGATGACAGCAGAATGAACATTTTCCGGTTATTTTTTATTTCAGGGTGTCATCTTTGGCTTTGAAAAAACACTTAACATTTTTCAGATATATAGATCAAATAACTGATTGGTCAGGTAAATAATAGATAACTGACAGCTTAATGAATATTGTTTATGAATAGCAACAGCACTACTGTTACTGTTTTCCGTTTTGTGCCATTAACCAATGTTTTAGTGTCATATTTTTGTGAATAAAAAAAAGCTTGTTTGGGAGGTGTAGTGCAGAGGTATCTACACCCAACAGAAATGTTTTTGTGCAAATAATTAAAATACCACCTATCTACTCACAAACGTGTGGAATTCATCAAGCTGAAACAAATTGTGCAACGCATGCGACTTATCAAATTTGCTGCAACAATGCTCTGGCATGACTTCCGTTTGCCGCTCCCGGATTCTCTTTAACTGGCCCAGCACATGCTAAGTTCAAATCCAGATAAGCTAATCAAGAAATTCAGACATGGTTCTGGTTAACTGAATGGATTATGATAACAGCCCGCTGCCGAGCTGCCAGCCACAGTGACACAGTGAAAAGAGCCTGCGCAGCTGAAAACAATGCAGGTTTCTAACAGACTGGCTCGGGCCTCGCCAAGCACTACTGAGACCAGTCCGGAGAACAATGCTGCTGTGTGACAGGTCTTAATGATGCTGTAATACAATCAGATTGACTGGGGAGTTATTGCTTGCACCACTCCGGTGTTACAAGGACATGAGCTGCAAAGCATTAGGATACTGCTGGGGGCCGGCTAAGTGCTGCTGGCTGAGCGGGATAAGCTGAGAAATTCAACAAGCGAGGGGAGGGAAGCGGGGGGGGGGCGACATTGCAAATTACAAATGGGAAGAGAAATACTATGCTAACACAAAATATTTCCACAAAGAAAATCACTTTTTCCTCATGGGAGCAGACCGGGAAAATGCATCAAATCTTGTGTCAAACACTGTAAAGAGAGAGGGGCTTGGGTAGGAGGGCTAAGATACCACCATAGCACCTGAGCACACAGCAGATGAAGATTGGTAGAAGGAGGAGGGAGGAAGCCCCACTCTTTCCACCCCCTCCCTCCCTCTACCACCACCTCTCCCTTTTCTCCTCTTTTTCGCTCCATCAGCGATGCTGGCCAGGGCAGACAGAGAGACAATAAGAGCAAGGGAGGTGTGCTGCATTGATTCGACAGCCAGAGATGTGGGGTGCTGCTGCTACGAGGGACAGCCAGAGGGAGGAGGCTCTAGAAGAGTGTTGGGGAAGGGTGGGCGGGGGGCTGCAGAGGACTAGGCTGCTGTTGTTTGCTATGAAAAGGAGCCTTGTTGGTAGGATTCTAGTCTGTCCACTAAAGAGCCACAGAGGAAGCAAAACAGAAGGAAGGGGAAAGAGAGAAAGAAGGGGAGGAGGAAAGAAGGAGTGCTATAAGGAAGAAGGGAGAAAAAGGACGTTTGAAAAGAATGACAGATATTGCAGAGTGAGGACCGGGAGAGAAACATCTTCTTTTTCGGGAATTCACTGATGCAAATAATACAGCCGGCAGTGGTAGAGAGAGTGGAAGACAGACAAAAAGACAGCGGGAAAGACAACAGTCAGAGGCGAAATCTAGTGAAGTGAAAACTCTCGGGAGACTCCATTGACACGTTTGATCCGTCCTCTTTCGTTCTGCCGAGCGCAATAGTCACGCCTCCGAAAAAGGTTTCCGCTAGCAAACCCCCGCCGCCGCCGCCAAGCCTCATCCTCCCATTTTCATCCCTTCATCTGTTTTCTCATTTCCCTTGTGAACCAGTCATGGTTGCTGGTCTGAAGAGACAGATGTAAGTATGGAAAGTTTTCCCGAACAGCACCCAAAGCATTCATGCATTTTTGTTGCAAGTCTGCCAGAATGACAAGGCGGTGCGTGTCAGTGTATCTGCCTATTCCTTTGGGTGTAACAGCAGCACTTTCCACTTGACATAATCTAACAGAATAAACCTCTTATATAGTCACACATCACAAAAACGATGGCGATTTACTTTGTCAACGTTGCAAATTTGCATTTAATTCCTGCCTTTCTTACCAGACGGGGTTGGTATTAACTGCATCATCGAACCACAGGATGTAAAGACAGAAGAGGCCCACGATCAGTGCGTGCACAGTCGAAACCAACCTGAGAGGACACACACACAAGAGCAAAGGGGTGAATATGGTGACGGACTCTTTAAGAGCTTAAAGTCGGGAGTCATAAGACCTACATAATCTTGCAAAAAAAGTTTTCCTTGTTCAATTTTCTGTTCGTGCATACACACGTTTGTGTCCCTATATGTGTAACCCCCCCCCCTCCAAATCAGGCCTGATACAGCATCACCCCTGACATTTGAAGTGGCTATCTTGGCCATTGAAGAGACACTCAGGAGCTCCAGTGGCCCTTTATCGCTCCAGAATTCCTCCATTGTCACCAGCAGTTCCCAGTTGACGGCTGCAAGCTGCTGGCCTGAGCCCTGGTCAAGAGAGGCTATACAAACCTGGAGCTGTTTGAGCAGTGGAGGAGTCCACTGCTACTTCTACTACTGCTGCTGCCGCCGCCGCCGCCGCTACAATCTAAATGAAGCGTCTGACAATGGAGCAGCCGTGGGGCAACTTGGCTAAAGCGCGTGCCAGTACAGCCACTGGCGCGGGCTACGCAAACAAATCTCACGGCATCTTTTGGGCTTTTGTTGCAGAAATGTCAGCTTTGATTTGGAAGACGAAAAGAGAATTTTTTAAAAAAAAAAGTAGACTTAAAAAGAAGCAGGTGAGCACAGAGGATTCTCACATTCCTCTAGCGTAGCGAATGCAGCTGTGTTCATTGTCGAACATGTAACCCTGTTCCGTCTTTGGAAATGCTTTCTCCCTCCTTGCACTTGGTTACATAAACAACACACACAGAGCTGTCTGTTATGCAACAGCTGACCACTCTGAGGTGAACCATAGAGGCCTGCCCTTTTGACTTGTTCTGAGCTATTATTTGATCGATACTCAATACTACGGGCAGACAAGCTCATGTAAACTGTTGGCTACATGAATCTGTGTGCATTTTGCAAAAAAAAAGAGAGAAAAAAACCATCCAATAACAGAAAGTCGGTGAAAAATGTTACATAACGACAAATTACTGGCCTCTGAACTTTCATCCCAGAAGTTTCTGCTTAAAGCGGCTGTGTGCTTCGCAGGCCTCTCAAGTCACAGCTGCGTTTGTGCTGAATGAGGACGAGTTGGTCTGAGGCACATCACGGTCCATCCCAAAAAGTGCCGCATCATTACACAATTTCCTCTGGGATTAATAAGGTATTTCGGATTCTTATTCCGATCACTGTTTACTCAAAAGAGGTCAGTGTGTCATGACTGCAAATTTGTACTTTATACGATACAATATTTGGAGAGTGTGTCTCAGTAGGCCAATGGGATTTCGTAACACCATGTCAGAATGTTGAATACTTGTTGTTAAAATGTGTCAAACTATGCATTATCCTAGAGGGAAAACTCCATCCAGGTGTTCATATGAGTGTGTGATATTTTTAACTTCACTTTAAAGCTTGTAAACCCGTATTTTAAATGTACAGTGAAATTCCATTCCATCTGTGATCAGAATTACATAATTACAAACTTTTGATTAAAAACGAGTTAATTGCTCATTTGAGTCATTCAATTTGTAAGTCTGACAAGCAATTTATTTGATTTCTGTTCACGGGACACAACAAAACACAGATTTAAGTACGTCACCCTCCAGCCCATGGAAAGCGTGAAGGGAATTTCAAGAAATATTCATCAGTAACAATGATTAATTATTATCTATAAATGATGGCTTCTGGCCATGATGACTTTAAAAATGGTGGATTTAAAAATCTAAACTTCAGAGTAGTTGAATCAGACTGCCGCCTTTCCAGTGTTTGTTTAGCATCACAAACAAACTTGGGATTGGAAGAGATAACGCTTAAACCTTGTTGAGGCTCTGCTACTGAGAGGCCTGATACTCAATGTGACGCCAGAGATACAGTTGACTTGGTGGCAGCGTCAATCCATGACACCAAAAAAGCTTTTGCAGAGAGCTTTGTGCAAGTCTTGTGCGGTCCTGACCTGACAACTGCCACGGCATTCAATACAAAAACAAAAAACAAAAGACTAACACTGATTTGCATGTGGAATAAAGATGAAACTGACAGCATCTGTAGGTTCGATTCACGAGAAAATGGCAATCCAATGAGCGGAATTAGAGGATTTCATAAAACACACCTGGAGTTCCACTCGGTGAGCTTGGTGGGAGGCAGCCGCCTGTAACCTGGTGTGATGGCGGAAGAGAGCAGAGGGCTGGCCACCGAGAAAAGTAGCTGGAAACCCACAAAGCTGCCAGCTACCACGGTCAACTCTCTTGTCTCCATCACTCACCTAAACACAACAGGGGAGCAGACAGGGGTGAAAGGGTGAATGGGGGGGGTGCACACATGGACAGGTTCAATCAATGGCTGTCAGTTATCCTGGCCCGGCACCAGAGGAGAAGCCGAGGTGGCGGCGGCGCGAGGATGAAGTGGCACCCAACATGGCTCATGCAGTCAAAAAAAGAAAAGAAGGGACAGACACAAAGGAAAAAATAAGATATGGGCTAATTCAAGTGACACCACGGCTTAAGACAAGCTGGAGAGCTCACAGAGAGGGATGGCGAGGGACACAAGAGAGGCACGAGATTTGAGGGAAGGGAAAAACACAGACATAGTGGCAGCAGTAGGAAAAAAAAGACTGTGTTGCTGTGAATACAGTACGTTGCACAGCGTTTAGCTATGGAATAAAAGGTTCCCATTATTATGCACATTTTGCAAGGGGGATTACTGAGATTGTTTAGGACGCACCAAAAAAGCCCTGACAAGAAAACAAAGGCTAAGCGAGGAAAGAAAAGAGGATTGTCAAGATGAAGCAACGGCCTCAGCTCATGAGGCGGGCTTGTGGAAGTTTTAAGGCAATATTTCGCTTCAAGATTCATTCGGAGGTTTGGGGTTTTATTTAGTTTGCTTATTTTGCCGATACTGTAGTCCTACATGTTTAAATGTTATTGGTTCTGACAGCGCTGGCCAGAGACTGAGGAGTCAAATGGTGGGCTGGTAAAAACTGAAACAAATGAGAGCAAACACCGACTGTGGATGTGGATGTTCAAGCTACTGACTGTAAACAATCATACACAGTTTGCACACCAACAGAAGAGGTCTGTTTACTCTCATCCAGGTCAGTTAACTAAGAGCCTCTCTTTTCCCCTCCCAGCACAGTGTTTGCAAAAAAAAAAAAACCCAAAAAAATTCTGTTAAATAGAAGAAGTGGAGAAAATCTATCTTAAACTCAACTTCTTTTCATTCATCTGAGAGTTACATAACCTCATATACTTTAATCGGTCTTTCAGGGTTACTTGATGCGGACTGGTCCAAGCCACCGGATGTCTCTGGGGCATCAGTAGCTCTCTGACTCTTGAGTGGCTTCTTTCGACATGCAGTCAAAATAAGGAGCAAGTAGAGTGGTCCTGATAGCCATCCTTGTTTCTGTTGTCTATTTGTCTGCACAACAAAAAAACAAAACAAAACAAGTGCAGCTAAATTGTCCAAATATCAGCATAAAAATATCCTATGAAACAGACATCAACGGTTGTAAATTCAAAGGAAGTCCTGGATGCCATGCTGCATCCTCCTACTTTAATGACCCGTCATTTGCCCTGTTGTAACAGCGGCTATTACAACAGACCTGCAGCTGTGTTGCTCCGGACCCTGACCTGATAAAACGCCCGGGAATTCTGATCTAATTACTAAAATTATGCACACCATTCAACACGAACACTTTTTTTTTAGCTGCTGATTAGCATTTTGTGAGGTAAAGTTTTCTCTTCACATACACAAAAGGATGGGCCTAATGTAGCCATATATATATATATATATATATATATATATATATATATATATATATATATATATATATATATATATATATATATATATATATATATAATTTGATTTGGGACGGCATTCTCCCCGCAATGCAAACTAAGTAGTTTAGCCTGTGGACTGCACATGACTCTTTAGGCATGTAGCCTACATTAAGTTCTATTTTTACCCTAAAAAGTCCAATGGCGTGCATGCATACCACTTCATAAAATACAAGGATACAAAGCTAAAA